>JNEM01010373.1:0-20309 GCA_000697335.1 Conidiobolus incongruus B7586 | reverse complement strand
TTTAATATTATATATTTTTTTATTTATTTTGTATATATTTTTTCCTCAAATTAATGATATATCTGAAATATCAGAAATTAAAAATTTCATATTTTTTTAATTTTGAGATAATATTTATTAATATAAAACTTATATTTTATCAATAGATATAATTTTATATTTAATTAAATAATAAAATCTATAATATAAAATTAATTATAATATTATTATCTATTATTAACTTATTAAAAAGATTATTTTAATATAGTAATATATTTATTCCATCTTCTTTACTTCTTTCATATAATATTTTTAATATTTATTTAATTGATATGTTATAAATATATCAAACATGTTTTTTATTAAAATTTCTCATTAATATCTTTAATCAAAATAATTGGTTTTGTGTTATATGTTTTTAAAAAAAATTGAATATAAAAACTATCAATATTTAAAAATTCTGGAAGTAAAAAGGTTTTATTCACAAAGTTAGCCTGATCTTCAAATTCTAATACGTTAGCAAGAGTGATAGTTGGGAGATTTTATAAGATATTTATCATTAACTAAAATCCAGTTTATAAAATAGTGCAAATAAGGTTTCACTATAAGATAATGATCATGAATTTGATATTTCTATATTTCCATGATAGCAAATTGATTTTCACTTAAATACTAAATAGTCGATATGCTAAAAACTATACCTTGGACATATTCTTTGTATAACATTGAAATTTTGTTTTTCTGACAAATTTTTAAGTATTATTTTTTTTAATATTCTGATTAGCGAACATAATTAGGATTTGTAACAAATAAATATTCAATATCAATTTCAATTTTTATTAGATGTTGATTAATATTTGCTATACATATATTACCAAAAAATTAATTTAAAATTATTAAAGAATATGAAATTTTGATATTTAATAATTAAGAAAATAATTTCAATACTATGAAAATATAGTAAATTCATTGTATGGGTATTAACAAAATAATAGGAATATTCTGAACCTTACTTTTCTAATCACTTACATACATCAATATTATACCCATTTGTTCGATATTTTCATACTTGCAAGGACAAAATTTGAAATAAATTTAAATCGTCCTACAAAACATAATAATCAAGTAAATTTTATTCAAGCCAATTGTTTAAGTTCTATATTATAGTTAACAAACATGATAATAAATTTATTAATCATCATCATAATATTCTAAGTAATTCACATATGTATTTTTTTATAATTATCTGAATTATTAAAATTAATTCAAGTTTTTAATATATTAATTATTTAATATTTACACCAATTTTTATACACACATAGTCTTATAACTGGTTTATCAACTGAATTCATACAGGTTAAAATCAAAAAGGTAAAATCATAACTTATTGATAAATTTAGTTTCAATTCTTGATTAATAATAAAATATAATTTTGTACAAGTTTGTGTCTCCTTTTATCCAAGTTGATGGATAAGCATCCCATAAATTGGAATTTTGAATAAGTATAAATTATATTATTTCCAAATCTAAATAAGTTTAAATTTTATTTTTGAACAATTTTGATTTTTATAATTATATTAAATTAAAAACATTTAAAACTCAATGACCAAAAATAAGAATATTATAATTTTTAGTGATTTTGACGGGACTATCACTTTACAAGATACTGGAATAGTTTTAATTGATGAATATTTATCAACCGAAAAGCGTAAGGAATTGGATAACCTAATTTTTAATAAAACTATTTTACAAAGGTGAATTTTTTTCAATTTCAGTATCAGCGGTAATTAATTAAACATTTTAGGGATGCTTTTAAATTTATGTGGAATTCGGTTACTTGTGACTGGGAAACCTGTAAAGATAAATTAAAAGGTGAATAGATTTGGTATCAGATATCTGTATTGAATTCTAATGTTTTATAGATGTCCAACTTGATCCTTTCTTTAAAGAATTTTATCAATATATTCAATCTTTAGATATTCCATTCGCTATTTTATCTTCGTAATTTGTATATAATATTATTATAATCCATAAGTTAATTTTGATTTTAGTGGATTTACTCAGATTATCAACTGGTTTATTGAGAATAACTTAGAGAATTTCAATTCTAAAATCGCTGCAAACGAGGGTATTTATGAGAATGGTTACTGGGATGTCAATTTTTATGATGATACGTAATAATCAAATTCACCAATCTTTTTTGCAATATTAATTACTTTTTCATAGATTTTACGGTCATGACAAAGCTTTGACAATTTGCAAAGCTAAAGCAGACTATGACAAGCCTCTCACCATATTTATTGGAGATGGTGTCTCTGATATTATGGCATGTGGTCAATCTGATGTTATATTTGTCAAAAAAGGAAAGGATTTGGAGAAATATTGCCAACTTCATAACATAGATCATACTCCTTTTGATGATTTTTCAACCATTATTAATTGGTTGAAGGATTATTTAAAAAGTTAATCAATTTTTACTATAATACATTAAATTTAAATTTTAGAATTTTGAGTTATATTGACAAAGTTACTATAAAATGTTTAGTCCTATTTTTAGATTAATATATACTATTTTCAAACCAATAAATTACTATCACAGTTTAATATGACGAGCGTTAACCTCATTGAATTGTTTAAAATGATCATATCATTGTTCAACCATATTTAAACTACAAAGTGTTTTGGTCCTTGGTCATAATTAAAGTAAGCTATCCACTCAAATTAATAACTTCCTCCTTTTTCAATATCAGAATTACATACTAATAACAATCACTTATCCCCTTTAATTAGTTTTTGACAATTTATTTTCAAAATTAAGTCCCTAATTCTATAAAAAGTTGGAATATCATTAAGTCTCTACCCTTGAATCAAATTCTTTAACTTACAAAAACAATCATAATCACATGGTTTCATATCTAGCGAGTATAATGGATAGGGTAATAAAGGCTAATTCTTTTTAATAAAGGAATTTTCAATAATTTTAGATATATATAAAGTTATTATTTTAAAATATAAAAGGTTTGTAATTGAATTTTCCTTACCTTAATTTATATCATTAGTTTTTAATTTTTTAAATTATATTCTGTGATTATAATTTATTTTTGCTAATGTCAATATGTGAAATATTATATTATTAATATCTATCTCTAATAATAATATTTTTTTCTAAAGATTTTTATTTTGCTATTTATGATAGTAGATTATATTTTTCAATCTAAATATTCTTTATTTCTTGATAATGGATTATATGTTAGGATTCATGATTTATTTATTTCAATAATTATAAAAAAATAATAGAGTAAATATTTTATCATATAAATTTATATAGGTTATATTTTATTGCTAATTTTTAATTAAAATATATACTTAAATTCTTAACTTTATATTATTATAATATTGAAAAAATAGGAAATTTTTTAATTTCTGATTTTTCAAACTTATTATTAATTTTAAATAAAAAAATAATTTTTTATAATTGGTTGTTTAATTTAATTATACTTAAACTAAATAATAATTATCAAAAATTTTTTATTTTAGTATTTATAAAACTAAACTTTAAACCCTCTAAAATTATTTAAAATTTACAAGTAACTTTTAATAATAGAGTATTATCTAAAGTAATAATTTATTGCTAGGTAAATTATTTTAAGATTAAAAGAAAAATTATCTAAAACTTGTTAAAATTTAAAAAATTAATTTTAATTGTTATTTTTTTAATTATTAACAAAATGAAAAAAAATATTGAAAGGTATACTTTTATTCTAGTTAATGAATTATTAAGATATTTTAATACTAGTTATATTGGTATTTTATATATATTAAAGTTTAAATTAAAATTAATTAATAAATATATAAAATAAATACCTTATAATTTAAATAAAATTTAAAAAAAGCCAGAGTAATTATTATTAAATAAAACTTACTAAGATATAGCTAGAAACTAAAGCTTTTAGAATGAATTGTTATAATTGATGAATCTTAAATCTTTTTGTATAATCTTTTATTAAAACATAAATCAAGGTATTAAATTAAGCTAAATCAACCCTCTTTACAAATTCTTTTAAATAAGCATTATATTAATAAGTGAGTGTTAATTGTTATAATAAATTATAATGATATTTGTTATTCTTATTTAGTTTTTAACAGAAAATCAATTATTAATAAACTTTGTATTGTTTTTTAAATAAAACTATTTTTAATTAATATTTTTAAAATTATTTAATAATATATATTATTGTATATAATAATTATAGAATATATAAATTAAAATTATAAAGAAATTTCTAATTAAAAATAACTAGAAAAAACTACCATATCTAGTATATTCTTTAGATTATAATCTATGTAATTATAATTGTTTTAAGTAATTAAAAAACTAGCTAATAAGAAAAAAATTTTGCAAGAAATTTAATTAAATTATAAAATATCAAATTTTAGTTTTTAATAGAAAGAATTTTTAAGTATTAGAACTTTATCAAAAATATAGCAAAAAGTTATCAGAATTAAAAGAAATTATAAATTCTATTTTATATTATTATTTTTAAATATTATATATTAAAATATTTAAATTTTTTCAATTACAAAAAATTCCCATTATTTAAATTACAAAATAATAATTAATTTGAAATTATTTTTAAACTATATTATAATAAAGTTAATAATGAAATATATAAATTATGATGGTTTTTTCTAAAAAAATATTTGATATTTAAAATATACCTTGATAATATGTATATTTTATTGATTTATTATTATATTAATATATTTCAAAAAAGATTAGTCTTTTTTATTTAATCTTTTAGCTTTGAGTTAATTAAATTATTTTGTAATATTATGTTTTAAAAACCTTTTATAATTTATTTCTACTTGTAGATTTTTATTGTTATATTTTGAAAATATGTATTTGTCTTAATTTAATAGTTAAGTCCATATTACCTCTCATATATATTGGTTTTGTCAGACCATAATTAATGGATACTTTTTGTCAGTATATTATTTATTAAATCAACTATTTAAACCTAGAATCAATAAAGATAGAAAAAAGGCTTTTGGTATATTCTGCTATAACGTCTCAATAGTAAGTAAGTTTTAAGATATACAAGATTAATAAATAGTTTACTAAATCATATTATGAGTACTTTCTTAAAAACAATCTTTATTAACAAAACCTATTACAAAATACAACATTATATATAATTGATATAGAATATTTTATATGATATAATATATTGGTCAATGTTTTTTGTTTGGTTCAGGTAAAATTCTAAATTTCATATTTTTTAGTTATATTGAATTTTGATTAAGTATATATATGTTTATATTACATATAGAGTAAATATGATAATTATCAAATTAGTAATTATAATTCAATATAATATCAATATAACGGTGAAATAATTATAATATATCAAATAGTACTTGATTTTAATATGGAAATATTTTTTGAAACGTCAAATATTTTAAAAAATTTTATTATGAAAAATATTATACTAGAAATAAATTATGATTTAAATTTAATTGATCTTATATAAATTTTATATTTATTTTTTCCCAATTATTCAATTAGAAAACTTAATCAACATCAAAATTGAATTTTGGAATAGAATATCAATTCAATTTAAAATTTATTTCAATATTATAACAGTACTTTCTAAATGAAAAAAGACAATAGAACTAATTCAATGATTTGAAATTTAATTTTGCTATATCAAAATTCAACAATAAATGAATGAATATAATATAAAAGTATTTAAATGAGAAAAAGAGCTGAAAATCAATAATATAAATTTATTTTATTAATAATTAATATTTATTATACTATATATAATTTTATTACAAGATAGTTTAATATAAACTATATAACCATTCCAATATAATTTTTTAATATTTTATATCCATTATAATTTATATCATCCCTATCATAAGTTGATATATTATTTATTATTTTTTCATTTAATGAATATTAAATGTTATTCATTATTTTGTTTTAAAAATTATATATTATTTTAATATTTTATTTAAATGATCAATTTATTTAGAAAACAAAAATTATTTTGTATAATTGATTCATATTATGATTTGATTTTATTAGATTTATCATGGTAATCTTATCAAACTATTTGAAATATTTTTTCAATGTTAAGATATATATATTTGAACTTTATTATTTTTTTCAAAGTTTTTTTCAAATTATATTAAAAGTTAATATTCAATACTATAGAATATTTGTAAAATATAAGCTTGGATATTATACTACAATCTAGAAAAAAAATTGATATTATTTATAATCTTTAATTGAATTTTTCTAATGGTTTAATAATGTATATATTCAGAATATTTTATGTAATACTAACAAAAAGAGAATAAATATTAAATTATTATAAAGATTTTCCATTATCAATGAAATATAATTATCAACCACTCATATTAAGCGTAGTTTTTGGATCTATTAAATACTTCAGTATATGGTATTATAATAATGCCAGACTTGTAATATGTCTAATTTTTAATCAATAAAATATTTTACATGTTGATTATTTTGAGTAATTTGTTCCAATAAAAAATGAACAATTGGAATAAAAGTTTTTGGATTGGGTATTATATTTTAGTTAAACAGGAGATCAAGTACTAATCAGTCAAGTTTTGAGTATCTATTTATAAATTGTACTAATCAATATTTTCTTTACTCTTTATTACCAAATATATTCGCACATGTCAAATATTACAGTCAATTGATCTTTTTTAAAAATAGATCAAGTACTTCTTACTTGATTAATTACATCATTGCATATAATTTATCCTCTATTTGACATTAAAAATCCACACAAATCCCATAAATTACAAAATAGAAATAGTATATAAATCTATATAATATGATAAATTAATCTTTAGATTTTCTTAAATTTGATAATATTAATCAATATAATATAAAATTAATACTGAATAATATTAATATGACCATAAATAAGAATATTATAATTTTTAGTGATTTTGACGGGACTATTACCTTGCAAGATACTGGATCAGTTTTAATTGATGAATATTTATCCCAAGAAAAGCGTAAAGCTTTAGATAAACAAATTTTCAACAAAGCTATTACTCAAGTGTAAGTTGATTATGTTTTCATATTACTTGATGTTAATTGATTTGATTTTTAGAGAAGCTTTTACTACTATGTGGAATTCTGTCACTTGTGATTGGGAAGGTTGTAAAGAAAGATTGAAAGGTAATCCATTTTCGAATTAGATATTGTCACTATTTATTAATAAGTTCTAGATGTCAAACTCGATCCCTATTTCAAAGAATTTTATCAATATATTCAATCTTTGAATATTCCTTTGACTATTCTATCATCGTAATCGACTCTTATATATTAAAATTTATAACATATTAATTGATTCGAATTTTGATATAGTGGATTCCTTCATATTATCAACTGGTTCGTCGAAAATAATGTAGAAAACTTCAACTCTAAAATTGCTGCTAACGAAGGTGTTTATGTTAACGGTCGTTGGGATGTCAAGTATTATGATGATACGTAATAATCTATTAAATTAATATTTATATACTGTTACTAACTATATTCATAGACTCTACGGACATGACAAAGCCTTGACAATTTCCAAAGCTAAAGCCAATTACGATAATCCTTTCACCGTTTTTATTGGCGACGGTATCACTGACCTTATGGCTTGTAAGCAATCTGATGTTATATTTGCTAGAAGAGGAAAAGATTTGGAAAAGTATTGCAATCTTCACAATATTGATCATATTCCTTTCGATGATTTTTCAACTATTATTAATTGGTTGAAAGATTATTTAAAAAATTAATTTTTATTAACTTATGTTAAATTTCGTTTTTAATTTTAGATTTTATTATATTAATATTTTTAAGAATTTAAATATATTGTCAATGTAATATGATATCATCATTTAAACGAATATTATTTACAAATTGAAAAATTGAATTCAAAATTAATTTATCAACCACGTGGACTACTCAGCAGCTTAATTTACTATCAACATTTTCGATATATTTCATATTAAAGTTCTTGATTACACTTCCTTTTGTCCATTCAGATAGTGTGTAATATCATAAATCAATTGAGATACATTCAATTATCTTTATCAATTTTCAGATTTAAAAATATGAACTTGAAAAATTTATATTTAATTATATTAAATTTGATTTCATTTATAGGAGTTTATTTATTTTAAATATGAAGTTGATGAAAATATCTTAAAATTTTAAAATAATATATAAAAATATAAATAATAACAAATATGATATTATATTAACTGAAAAAATACATATTCTAAATTGTTAGCATTTTCAAAAGAATTAAAATTTATTAATAATCAATTAATCAAATATCAATATATTATTGAACTGGAAATAATATCAAATATTCTATTTAATTTATTATATGATTGATATAATTACTAATAATTATATTTATTAAATACTTTTTCGTTAACCAGATACTCGTTTATTTGATCTAACAGATATTGTAATATGTGCTTTATATGTAACTCATAATAAAAAGCAAAACTATTAATGAAATTGGCAATGGTTAAAGTTTCTCAATTTTCCAAATCAGGAAATCATATCATTTGATCCATTGAAAATCACTTAAAATTTATTCAATCCAAATTGATAAAAATAATTTGATAAAATTCTTATTGAAGAATAATTTGAGATTTTAGAAATTCTCATTTTATATTAATCTTAATAAAAAAAATCTATGAAAAAATAGCATTTAATTAAATATTGAATATTATGATTATATTTAGAAATTTATTATAGTTTGGATGATTACTCATAATATAATTCTATTTAATCCAAAATACTATAAATTTATAAATACTTATCATTTTAATATAAAAATTATATGTTTCATATAATAATAAAATTGAATTAAACTTTTTATATTTTTTATTAATTTAATTTAAAAATAATATAAAATTTAAATAATAATAATAATAATAATTGATAAGTGAATTTATTTTTTAAATATCCAAGAAAAAATAATTATAAAAAATTATATTATAAGTTATGAAATAATATTGAATTGAAATATCAGAAAATTTGTAAATAATCAGAATATAAAGAATATTCATTATAACTAAATATATATATATATATATATATATATATATTAGCTTGCAAAAATGAGCTATAAAATTATAATTATATATATTGTTATCAATAACTCTGTTAATTCTTAATCAAATTAATTTAAATTAAAATATATAATAAACTTATATTATTTATTTATAATTAAGTATATTTGATCTAATTATATTAACTTTTAATTGATATATTAAAATTTCAATTTTACTTAAGATAAGTTATAAATCTGTATGTTTTGGTTATAAAAAGATAATTAAAACTTAGTATATCTATCTTTTGCTTTTTTAACTTTTTTAAGTTTATAGGGTATAAAGTCAACTAATTTTTTATATTAGGAAGGATTAATTTTATTCTAAGTTTCTTAAATATATTTTTAAAGCTTATTTAAATTTTTTATTGGTAGGAAAACTTTAACTATTTTTTAACTAATCCCAAAGGTATTTAATTAGATTAAAGTTAAAAGATTAAAAAAGCTACTTTATAACTATTATTTTATTATTTTTAAACTATTTGGTAATAAAAATAATAGTATAATAAAGGGTATTATCTTATTAAAAAATAACATCTAATTTATTTAACCTATACTATTCAATAATTTTTTTAATTCATTGTTTAGAATATTTTAATATATTTCAATATTAATTCCCTTATTAATTTTACAAAGATACCTTATATTAAAAGATACCATATATCCTTATATTATAATTAACCTACTATTATATTTTTAGGTTGAAATAATATAATAGTTACAGAATAATTTTTTGTTTTTTCTAAAATATCTAGTTTTTTTATTAAATCTACTAAAGTATATTTTTATTTCATTAAATTAAATAACCTTATTTTAATTAATTTTAATTTAACTTTAATGGTGATATTTAAACTTTTACTTAATATTATAATAGGACTTTTTTAGTTGGGGGTGTTTTTTTAAAGTGTAAATGATATCTATTATAATATAAAACACATATAATAATATTAATACTAACTAATATTCTTATATAGTCTTATAATTCTTTTTATACTTTTATAGTAATATTATATTTACTTATATTAACTAACCTATAAATATACCTTTTATTATATTTATTTATAATCCTAACACACTTAAATATAGGTTTAAATATATCTTTACTATAATTTTTAATAGCTTTAGCTATAATAAACTAGCTAACACTAGTAATTCCAGTAATTTTATAAGTTGATTTATCTTTACTATAAAGTTGATTAATATATAAATAAATCTTTTTAAAGAGGGATTTAAATATTTTAATACTAATATTATTTAAAATAATAATTTACAATAATAATATTAATATATATATATAATTTAATAAAAAAAGATTTAAGTAATTTTTGTTTTATATACCCTTTTAACTTTTAAACTCACAAATTTATAACTCACCTTATTTAAAATTTAAGATTTAATATATTAACCAATAATATATTAAATATAATTAAATATAACCTATTATAATCAGGTAATATATTTTAATTATATACTTTAATTTAAATTAATTAAGTTAAGAATTATTTAAGTTACAGGTAAATATATAAGTGATTTTTATTTTATAACTCACTTTTGTAAGTTAGTGTTTATATATTTAAATTAAATATTTAAAAAATTTAATGAAATTTTAATATCTTTTCATAATTTTATATTTTTTAAAAAAAATAAAAGAAAATTCTAAAATTCAACTGTTAAAATATTAATCTATAAAATTTACCTCAAAATTATATATATGATAAATATTAGTAAAACTTGGATTTGTGATAACACTTTTATTATTACACACAATGAGTATTATAAATAAGTTTATATTTAAGGTATAATAATCAATTGACTATGATTGATTTTCTTGTATTTAGTTTATAATACATATAAATTTTCCAGTATTGGATAAATATTACTCAACAGAATAACCATATATTTTCATTATATATATATAAACTAGACATCTAAATAATGTTCCAAAGTATATATTAATGATTAATTATACATAATTTAATACAGTTATCAACTAATATATTTCAGATTATCAAAAAATTTATAAATCAAATATCACAAAGTAAAAAAATCTAGTGATGATAAAATATAAGCTAAATTTTATGGTTGAATTAGATGATAAGTCTTCTATTCTAAACATCCATTTAAAGAGAGATAGGTAATTAACTTAAAAACTAGTATGAATCAATAAATTAATAATAAATTTTATTAAACAAATATTATTAACAATAGATGGAAAGGTTGTAACACTATCCAAAATAAATAAAATAACTGAGATGGTGATTAATTATTTTTAGATACTCAGATGACCAATGAAATGCGAATTTTTTACATATATGTGAAGTTTTGTTATGCAATATGACTTTTCGTAGGCAGGTACTAATCAAAAGTGAAAATAATCTGTGATTAATGTAGCTTATGGTATTTAAGGCCCTTGGGAATGTTTTGGTTCAATATCAGAAACACTGAAGTATTGCGTGGAGCCCTTTGTAAACGAACTTATATTGAGTACAGACGGTGGTTGAGATAACGAAGGAGAAGATGTGCTGCTGGGATTCATGTAAATGATAGACTGGAATGATCGCGAATGATCCTCGTTGAGTACACTTTGGTTGGGGATATAATACGGGAGTAAGGACAGGTCACAGCTCTTAGTTTCCAAAATCGAGGGGATTGGCTCCTCAATACTTTGGATAATCACTCTACTGCGATTCATTTTGTGAAGTTTCTCCATTTCGCGCTTTTTTCTCAGCTTATATGCGAATACAAATGCCATAAAGCTAAAGATCAAAAGGATAACCACAACGCATATAACAACTATAGTAGTTTTCGAATGATCTGATGATGGTTCTTCCATAACCTTTTTACATATTGCGATAGTTTCATCACTATCGGGCTTTAAAGGATTAGAAACAATTTCACAAACTTCGTTGGAATTACAAGGAGGACAAGTATTACTCATGATCAATTAATTAGTATATCAAAAGAGATTGTCAAATAAAAGACAATAACAGAATTAAAGACTATGAACAAGCTATTTATATCTGATGGAATTGACGCAATGCATAAAGATAACCAAGAATTTAAGAAAAGATGGAGATTAATGAAAAATCTAATAAATTAATTAATTAATGTAAAACAATAATATTGCAACTAATTATCAGTTCATATTAAAATCAATAATCCCAATTCTTCTTCTTTTGATAGAAATCCTAGTATTTATACATATTTTCAGTTCAATAATTTCTCACTATTACCTACAAATTGTAGTTTAACATCGTCATGGTACCAATTTGAATTGAATTCAATAAATATAAAAACTTGAATTTATAATTGAGATTTTATCACCAATTACTCAAATTTATATCAATTAATAAATCTATTACAAGTAAATGACGATTATTAATTTTATTGGCTCAAATAGTTCTCTAGTAAATTCAACCACAATAACTCAATAGTTTTCCCTAATTGACCTAACAAGACAATTAAGGATTAATTTGAGGTTGAAAATGTGAAAGTAATCAAAAAATAAAAGAGCACGCAAAATTCACACATAAAAATAGTCAGTCAAGGATAACCAGTTATTGGGCGTTAGCGACTAATGTGATAGTACTAAGTCGTAGTTACATTAACATTGATTATCTTTTTGTTACTATTGAGTTACCTTACACAAAGGCTGCCATAATTTTGATTTTTAGGAAACTTTTAAAATTGAGTTATGAGTATAATTATTAATCTAGACAACTTTTATCTTCCAATTTTCACCTCATATTAAGTTAAATTACTTTCATTTATAATTAGAAATTTCTAGATAATTTAAAATTTACTAAGAAATTTTTGAACAATTAACTTAAATATTCCTTCTATGTACTTAGGATTAATCATAATTTATGAATATTTAAATCCATTCAATTTCTTTCATTAGATATATTAAAGCTTTTTCCAATAGGTAATGTTAAAGTTTATCAATAGCATAAATAACCCAGTATTGGCTAGAATAGTTTATTTCTCGGTTTACCTAATAATTTTGTTTGTGAACCATATTTGTTATAATTTTTCCAGATATTAATAAATAAATTAGTGCAAATTTTAGTTCAAATGAATGTATTCTAATTGTATTAATTTTAGTACAAGATAAAATTTTAACGTTAATCACTTTTTAAATTATTAATAAAATAACAAACAGTAATATTTAATTAAAGACCACAAATTTATGGAAAATTACTTTTGTTAAAATGTATCAAATTCATAAAAAAATCCGATATTATTCCAAATGTTTTGAGCATATATATTGCTCAATGGTTAATTAAACAAAACTAATTATTTGAATAATTAAATGTAAATTTAGAATTTATTCATACACCAAAAAAATTAATAGGTATGATGGATTAGATTGAATTCAAATATCCATTGGTGATTGAAAGAAGTTGACTATATTTAACGTATGGAATTCCATGGTTTCAAATAAAATATTTTGCTATATAGTCCATAAAAATAATTGGTGTATTATAGATGATATCATTTGATATAATTTTTCAAAATATTCATGGAGAAATATCAATTTGTACTATTAACATAAGTAATTCTAACTGAAAGGCATATCCATTCAAAAATGAAATTATGACTCAATGTCGAATTTAAGATTGTTTATATTGAACTGCTCAACTTTGATTTATAAAAATAATCAATAAACACTAATTTCAGGTTTATCCTATAATAATATTCAACTTAATGATAATTGGATAAGAAAATGAATTTGCCTAAATTTTTTTTAATTCTCAATTGTTGAATAAAATTATTACAGAAAAAAAATGAAAAAATTAAAAATAGATAATATAAAAACAATTATCAATACTTTTAGTTTTGGGAATTCTTTCCTTTAATATGTTATTAAATTGCTGGGTAATAATATTTTTTTACGAAATTAGTAATATATGATTAGCCCTTTAAGTATTTTATGTCACGAATCTTGTAAAAAATATTTCTCATTAATTTGGATCTTGAGAATTGGATGCAAAAATAGGTTACTTAATTTTCAATCTAATGTATAATTCTATAAATTATAAACCAACTTTGAAATAATTAATTTATACATTATTTCTTTCAATTATAATTGCTTATTCTCTTTAATATTTTATTAGATCCTTGATTCTAAAACTCAAGTGCATTTTAATTATTATAAAGTGAATTTGATTATATCTTAAATTTATATTGAATATGAGTTGTTTTTAATTTTAATAATAATGATTATTAAAATTAAATGAACTAAATGTAAATCATCGAATTTACTTATTGGTAGAACGCAATATACGTTATTTTTGAAACTTGGGCTCTTATAAATAATTGAAAATGATTATAAGATATTTTAATGAAGTAGAAAAACACTTTGAAGACAAGTTTATAAAGCTTATTTAGAAATAGGTTATCATCTATTTATAACAACAATCTGAAATAGTAATTTTAAAAATATATAACAAATATTCAAAAATTAATGAAATATGATAAATAAATGAATCATATGCATATATAAATTATATTATATTATATTATATTATATTATATTATATTATATTATATTATATTATATTATATCTAGTTGAAATGAAAGTAGTATATTAAATATAATTTGAAAAATATCATAAAGTTCAAAATATTGCATTAAATAATCAAATGCATGAGCCTAATTGTAGTATGTACATACTTATATTAGTTATTTCTTTTCAAAAAGATTTATTATAATATCCTTGCATTTATTTTTCCGTTTTACAAAATATATATTATTTGGGAAAATTCAATTGTTTGGTATTTTAACTTATATCTATTTATTAAGATTTTTAGCTAAATTATTTTTTTAATTTATAATAAATTAATACTTCAGCCTTTAAATTATAAATTAATATTAAATTGAATAATCCAAAATAATATTCCTCATATTTTACTGAGTATAATGTTCAATAATATCTGAGACTATTCGTCATTGGGAATTGGTTCCATTCTTATCACTACGGAGGTTGCATTTAATTTTTTGATGTAACATTACTTTTGTGTCAGCTCGCAAACTAAGCTTGATAAATTCAATATTGTTCAGCAATTCCATTAAATAATTATTAATATTACACTATTATATAATCTGGGATTAAAATCTTTAGCTGTGTTTATAAAAAATATAATAAGTATTTTAAGCTATATTGAACACAAACTAAATTTTGAGATAAAATTTTGGCATTGGACAGTAAAACTATAATATTTTTATAAATGTTTTATTTTTTTTATATAATTATGGATTAGAATTTTTAAATTAACAGAAAAATACCAAGTATCAAAATATTGAAAAATTTTAACACTAATAATTATTCATGAGTTGAATGAAATAATTTTAAATGATTTATTATTGTTTATGAAAAAAAATATAATATTTATATCATTCTACCTGAAACCTTAATAATTTTTTTACTTCTTTATACAATTCAGGCTTCATGTTTAATAAAAACACAGCATTTAATAATAAATTAAAATTAATCATTATAGATGTGATAGTGACAGTCATCTGCGTGAGGAAAGAATTGGAAATCAATTGAATAAAAAATACTATAGTGTAAGGACTATTCGTTAAGCCACTAAGAAGAATAATGGATAGTGACTTCATAATAGTAGAATTCACTTCCTTTTTCACTTTGACAGGATTTAAGCCTAATTCAAGTTGAGCTTTTTGGCTTTCCTCTCTTCTGTGAAGACATATCTTCGTGTATCCAACAAATATAAACATGAGGGAAGTACTCATCGATAGTGCAGTTAATAGGGATCCTATTTTACCTCCTGTTGAAGTAATATCAAATAAACAATACACACCAATTGGAATTAAAACAAACCCATTATTGAAGAATGATTGTATAAAAACACAAATATTAAAACTAACTTGTAGCAAAATAATTCGATAATAAAACCTATCAGGATATATTCGTGAATAAACAATCAACAAGCATCTTTCCAAACTTAACATTCCAACCATGGTAATCGAGTTAATATAAAAAAATACATTGACAAACCCATTGACATCACATCTCCATTTTGAGTTGACCATCCAACCATTGTGAGCAAGGTTGGATACAATGTTTAAGAAGGTGTCGATAGCAGATCCCAAGTCAAATAAAATCATAAAAGTAGCAATTTTTGTATCTATTGTCAACCTACGCCATTTGGTTCTAAATATCACAATCAATAGAGGAATATTGATTATAATACAAAGAATGGCCAATACGCCCTGAAATACATCGGTGACAATATTATAAGGGTAAGCACTATCATAAACCTGATGGTAAAATTTATCATTGATTTCGGTCATTAAATGCAGAACACTCAAAAATTACAATAAATCATTTTATTTTTTTTATATTTTCTCTACATTAACTCATTTTATAGTTAATTATTTCTATGTGCTTGAAATTAGCTCCACTACAAATAAATTTTAATGTAAATAGTTTACTTGAGATTTAGTCAAATAAAAACTAAAAACTTTTCCAATTTAAGTGCCAAGCTAAAAAATCGTATATTATATTGTATCTTGCGAAGAATGAACACGACTTAGTTACATATTCAACAATAATCCAAACTATCAAATATATTTTAATATATCGATAATAGAGTGAAAGAAGATTATTTTTTTTCAACTTATAAATTAATTTATTAACTCTAATTGGAGAAAAATATTTAACCCTACGAATTAAAATTTTGTTTTTTGTATTACAAATATTAAATTAATACGCATTAAATTTTACTATTTGGTGGTGAATTTTAATACGGACATATTTCCCTCTAACTTTAATTGCAAAGATGATCAATTTAGTCCCTAATTTTTAGAAAATTTTTTATCTAATAATATTAATTAAGTAAGCATATTGGGGGAATTTTATTAAAAAAATAATATGCATAATTACTTTAACACTGAGTATAATGCCCATATAAAATTATGGAAAAAGGATTGAAAATACGTCCGAATTACCATGCACCTCTTAAACAACCAATGTGAATATCTAATTTTAATTTTAAATTGAAAATATATTGTTTTGTTAATTCTCTTATTTAATATTTTATATTCCAATTTTATTTCATATAATTTAAGAACTATAATTTATCTTTGTTAGGTGAATTTAGTAATTAAATATATTTCAAAATCAGAGTATTAACATTTTAAAAAAGAGAAAAATTATCCATATATATACTCTAGTTTGAAATATTGATTATTTTTAATAAAAATTAAGGTAGTTTAATGAATTATTCAACAAATATTTATCTCTGATATTATAATAAATATTTAAAAAATAGACTTTATAATAATGTATTATAATAATTAATTCCCAAATCTAGATCAAACAGCTAGTGTTCTAATATATTAATGATAATTTATTGATAAGTTCTATTAAAAAATAATTATTTCATTTTTTGGCATTAAATGCGAAAATATAAATTACATATAAAATCGAATTTTTAAATATTGAATAATCAATTTTATGCCACTTGAAATTTGTACATATTTTTGATCTCATTGAGCAATTGTGGTTCCACCATTAGTAAAAGGTCTTAATAATATTTTCAGATTAATAATGATAGTTAGTATGATGTCAGTAACTGGATTAAGAACTAGAATTTAATTGCATAAAAATATTATAATTTAGGGATCATTGACTAAAACACTAACCATCGTAACTGGCAGAGATCCGATAATTGTTGAATTCAATGCCTTTTTCACTTTACAGGATCTAAACCTAATTCTAATTCGGTTTTTTGACTATACTTCCTTATACACAGGCATAACATGGTGTGTCCAACAAATATAGAATATTTAAATACCTATCGATATCCAAGTCAATAGGGAACCTAATACATTACTCTTCGAAATAACGTCGAATTAATATATTGTAATTCTAATTAAATTATACTCATTCGTAAACAAAGATTGTGCAAAAACAAATATATTAAAACTTATTGGTAGCAAAATAATTTTATGGTACAATCGATTTGGACATCCTTTTGCATTTAAAACTAATAGACATATTTCTTAGCTTAAAATCTCAACCATGATAATGGAATTATTATAGAATAGCATATTGACAAACCTATTGAAATTATATTTCAATTTAGAGATGACCATTCAAATATTGTGAGAAAGATGGAATTTGACGTTTAAGAAGGTAACAGTAGCACTTCCAAAATGAAATGAAATTATCAATATAGCAATCTTCATATCAATAGTCAATCTACACCATTTTGATCACAAGTTCACGATTAATAGTGGAGTATTGATTATGTTACAAAAAATGGTTAAAGTGTCTTGACCTATATTAGTAATAATATTAAAAGATTTAACATCTTCATATACTACTTGATCATAAAATATATTCAAATCACCCAACATTTATTTCAATTTCTTAAAGCTATGATAATCAATTTAATTTCTAATATTATTTCTTTTATAACCGCTTTTTATATCTGATAGTTTTTTCAAACTTTGTTAAATAATCCTAGTTAATTTGAATTATACTAAATTGATAATTTTAATATATTCTCAAAATTTATTGTTGATTTATATTAATTAAAATAATGTAATTGAAAAAAAATAGTTCATTATAGTTTTAATAGAACGATACTTATAATTCAAAAAATATTTATAATCCATGGAGGAATTTTGTCTAATAATTATATGCAAATGCCAACAATTATTGATAAGTATTTTAAGTGATGTCTTTATGGTAGAAATTAGAAAAATAAAAATAATAACCGAAAATATTAAAATATTAGGATATCCTATTAGACTATATATATATATATATGCATTGATATATAATATATATTACATCAAATAAGTGAGATATTGAATATTTAATCCAACTTTCAAAAAATTTCATTGTTAAAAAAATATATAAAAATCACAATTATATTTTAAATTTTTTCCTTCAAGCTATAGGTTTTTTTTTTAATAACAGAAAATTATTTTATATTTTTATCTTAATAAAAACAAAAAAATTAATTATTATTTTCATATATATAAAGATATTTAAAATTATAAAACTATTATTATAAATAAATATATAATATTTAAGTGATAGGGAATAATCTTGTCCATCACTCAAGAAACTCTAACTATTGTACTAATGCAAGAAGTCATATCGGAAGTACCTTATTTTATGAACTAGTCTAACTTAACACTTTCCACCTGAAGTTATTCATAGCCACCCAAACTCAATAATTGAAATTATTATAAGATCTTCACAAGCCAATCAATAAACCTATCTTTCTATCTTCAAAAGTATCCAGTCTCTAAGTTTTTCTGGTAATATTCACAAAAAAGTATTGAATTATGACAAGTGTGAGATATTTACTTTATTCAGAAGACCTTGATTTATAGTAAGCTATTTTCACCTAATTTGGTGAACCCTTTTAATTTCCCTTAATTTTGTGGTAATCTATTATTTACCATTGATGATTCCCTGTTTAAGCTCTAAAAGACTATTTCCTCCTATATTTACAGCCATTATAAATATTATAAATATACTTAAAATTTTTTTGACTATATATAATTATTCCATTCATATTAATTTGATAAAATTTAAATATTTATTAAAAGATTAGTTTTGAGATTTTTATAAAGTCCTATATTTTATATTAATTTTTAGTTATTCAAATAATATATACTTTTGAAGCCAGTTAAATTATATAAATGCCATTGATATAATTAATAAACAAGGTTTTTTTTCTATTTTATATCTTAATATTTTTAGTTATTAATAATTATATTGATTTTTTAAAATTTAATACTATTTATAATGATATTAAATTATATACAAATAATATTTATTCATAGATTCAATATTTATATTAACTAATATATTCAAATTTTTCATAAGCTTATTTATATATTAAGTTGATTATATTAAAATTTTTTCAGATTTTCTTATATATTATCTAATTTCCTATTAATTATAAATATAATATTATTTTTATAATAAGAATTTTTTTGATATTTTATTTTTAAATATTTTATTAATTTTAATTAATCATTTATATATAAAATGATTTAAAAAACTTATAATATCAATTTATATTAAAAATACTCTTTTTCTAAAAAATTTAATATTAAGTTTAATTTTATTTCAACTAAATAATAATTTTAAAAAATAAATTTTAATATTATTAATA
>JNEM01010372.1:0-39964 GCA_000697335.1 Conidiobolus incongruus B7586 | reverse complement strand
TAATAAAGAATATATTAAAATAAAATAATTTATATCAAAAAAAATCAATATAATATTTATTTTATTTTTAAATCAATATGAATTATTATTAAAAACTATAATAACATATAATTATTTTATGTAATATATAAAAATAAGTTAATTTATTATAAGCTTTATATTTTTTAATTAATTTCTAATTAATATATTTAATTTCAAATTATTAATTATTATATATAATCATTTTAAATTATATAAATCTATAGCTATAAAAAAAATGTTCTAAATAAAAATAAATATAAAAAATTAATAAAATGTATATACTCACTAATTTATAATATATTTAATTATAATTGCTTTAGATAATTAAAGATTATATTTTTTTAAAAAAAATTTAATTAAAATTTAAATTGAGTTATAAAAAACCAAATTTTAGTTTAATAAAAAATATAGTTTTTTAAGTGTTAAAATTTGTTAAAAATATAGCAAATATTTAATAATAATAAAATAGAGTATTAAATATAATTTATTTAATTATTTTTTAAATTATATATTGGAAATTAAATTCAAAATTGATTTAAATAAAATGCCATTATTTAAAATCTGAAGTAATATTAAAATATTGAATTGATTAGTTTAAATATAATATTGAAAAATTTCAAGTATATATTACTAGTTAAAGTTATACTTGATATTAAACTATGCAATGTATTATATTTTGATAAAATAAATTAAAAATTATACCTCAAATTAGCCTTTTTTAATATATATTAATTTTTTATATTTTGAATTATGAAACTTAGGGTAATATTTACATCTATTAAGTATAGTGCAATATTCAAATTGAAAAAGAATAAAATTGATTTATACTAAAATTTTAAAAATATCTTTTGCACAAACTGAGTTATGACTTCAGAATGTTACAAAACAAGATACTCTAAAAAGATAATTTAACAAATAAAAATTTAAATATTGATGATTTAAGAGTATATAATTAGAATCTTATTTCAATTGAGGTAATCATCAAATAAATATGAACACTTAAATTCTTAGTAATTGGCATCAGCTTAATAATAGATCAATATGATATTAAGATATAAAATTTAACATTATTATGATTATTATTATTATTATTAATTATAATTAATTCTGTTATATTAAATTTATTTATATGATTTATTAACAATTCTATCCAAATGATCTTAAGATCTTATAGTATTCAATACACTGACAATTTCGGCATTATAATCATAGTTAATATCCCAAAGCATGACACCGGCGATGCCTTTCTGCTTCGCGCTTTGGACTTTGTACCGAATTGAATCTGGGTCGTCATAACTTATAAACATTTTGGTACGTGGATTGAAGAGCCATGGCGTTTTTGTGACCCTGTCAAAGGTGCGGATCCAAGGTGCAATGGGAGTTTTATAGTTGGATTTGAGGATGTCTTGACGCAAGTACTTATAGCCATACATGCCTGAGTATGAGTTGCTTGGTGGACATAGTGGACATGGAACATTTGTATCAGTTCTATCTCCCTTGGGTACAGTTGAAGATTTGGGAACATAAATATTGTTTTTGTTATTTAGCATGTTAGATAGTGCTGTGAAAGACCTGCCATAGCCTGGCGTACCTGCTACCAGTTTATCCTTGGGAGCGCCTGCGGATTGCCATGCATTGATTGCTTGATTGAAACCCAATGGGGTATTGGATCTCGGATCATAATCCAATGGAGCATTTACACCCGTGGTTGCAGACCATGGGCCCATCAGGTCGTAAGCCATAATGCTCGCATAATCTAAATAATTGAAATACTCTCTAACATTTCTCAAAGGTTGACCATTGGACCCTTTGAAGGGTGTTGTTGCAACCGCTGCGGTGATGAGTTTCTTCTTCTTGGGGAATTCCGAAGTTAATCGAGCTCGGAACTCTTTTAAGAATGTTAAGAGATTAGCAGAATCACTTGGATTGGATACATTCCCCTCTAGACCTCCGCCTCCAGGATATTCCCAGTCAATATCGATGCCATCAAAGCCGAACGATGTGGAATTTGAACCTTTGGGATCCTTCATCAACGTAACAGCTTGGTCTATAAACTTCGTCCTTAGCGCCTTAGACCTCACCATTGTGGAGAAATATTTACCCCCTGTCCATCCACCTACTGCTAGCAACACTTTAACATTATTTCTGTGTCCAACTTCCACCAACTGACGCATTTTGGGCACATCATAAAATGGATCATACATGATTTTACTGGGATCTTTCGAATTGGTCAGAGTGCCAAAACTGTATACGATATTGGTAATTTTGTTAAATGGTACCGTGGAAACATCACCACCATCCCAAGGTGCAAAGTATGCTACGACCATTTTAGAGGATTGAGCATATACTTCAAATGTTAAGAAATAATTTAGAATTATTAAAGAAAATATTGTGTTAATTATTTGAGTCATGTTAATTAATAAATACAAATTATTAAAAATATTTCAAAATGCAAAAAATAATAAAATTTTAAACAACTAACTTATGAAAAATTAATAAATTGATACTATTTCCAAAGAACATATTATAATATATATTCAACCATCCAATATTTATCAATATCCATTAACTTCGTAAATTTTAAAAATTCAAATTTAATAAACAAAATTTCAAAATTTTTGTTGTCAATTTGGAAGATTTGTTGTTATGATTAATGGCTTAGTAGATCATCATCACCCATTAATTTTGGAAATATTTTGAATTAAAATTAATAACACTGTTAAATATATTATTATTATTATGAAAGAATTATATACTTTGATGAATTTAATTTATATTTCTGTAATTCAAATATGGATTGAAATCAAAAAATATCAAATGGAATATTTTTATATTTGAAGTTTGTTATAAAGTTGAACTATTCAATTTTTTTTGAAAATTCATTTATTAAAATTGATACATATTAATTGAAAATTAATAACTTCATACAATATTATTATTATTCAATTGAGTATTTACATTGTTTACCCATCAATTATTAATTTCAATATGTTGAAAATTGAAAAATAACACTATCAGATTCCAACAATATAGATTGAAATATATTTATATTGTCAAATATTTTAAATGTATTAATTTACACTGCTTTCCTTGTATCGATACATACTGTTGCAAAATATATATAATTTACAATATTATTTATAAAATCATCATCATGAATCTATATTTTATTATTAAAATCGTGTGCATTATAAAATAACCAATTTGAACATTTGATAAAAAAGCATTCTTATTAATTCGAAAACAAATATTTAAGCATTATCTTCAAAGCGGCGTTGTTGATAACTAGTTAGATATTAAAATCTTTTAATTAAATTGTATGTACTTGTAATTAACCAGTAAGATTTCAATTATTTCAAAATTAGTTAATAGATTGAAAGAGTGATAAATATTAAATGGCAATTGAGATCTACATCAAATATTTGGTTGCTCTAAATTATCGAAATGAAAACATTATAAGTATTAATATTGTATAAAAAAGTATATATTCTAACAAGGTATATATATTTATATATATAATTCTGAGAGTATACTTTTAAATGTTATAAATTAATATTCATTTTAAAAAATCTAAAAACTGGTATTAATTAAGAATAAAATCCAAACTAAAAAGGTGAAATTGTATTGAAATTTACCATTTTGGTAATGATGTAATGATTACCTCAAACTCCTTTTAAATAATTGAAATAATAATATAAATACTAGCTAATTCCTCAAAATGAGAAATTTAAATTTTCTAAATAATAATTAGTTTATATTCAATATTATTAGTATTATTACAGTTTATTAACTAAATATCAAAAATGTCTACTAAGTCTGATCAACCTCCCCAATACGCTCCTATTAATAACAACCACGGTGGTCAAAGTCAAGGTCAATATGGTTCATTTCCAACTAATCCTAACAACGAACCACATACTCACCACAGTGTAGTGTATATGCACACTAACAATGACCAACAACCCTTGCAAGACGACCCTCCCCACACTTTCGACATAGCTTGGGGTTGCTTCCTAATGGGATTCATTGTCCCAATTGCTTGGGTTCCGGGATTCTTCTACGGCATTCGAAGCATTCATAGGAGTGCACGAGTGTTTGCAATTTTGAACTTGTTTATGATAGTTCTGTTTTTGACATTTGCTGGTTACAAGTAAGTTCAAATTTAGATAATGGTATATTATTTTTCTAATTTTATTTAGTTTAGCTGTTCATTATCACCATTGAGTAAGTGAGTGAATATTTTGTGAAAGATTTTTAAGGTTTTAATGTATTTTATCCGATTGTTTTTTTATCATTTTAATACTTTTCAAGGTTTTATTATATAGGTCTTGTTAATGCAGTGTTATATAATGAAATATTTAATAAATTTTTCAAAATGAATAGTATGAAATCATATATATATTTAAATTAGTTTTGAGAAAATATAACCAAAATTACTTGAAATTTTATTGAAGGTTGAAAAAAAGATATAATTTAAATGGGTATGATAATATGATGAATATGTTATATAAATGGACTGTTAAACCAATTGCCAAAATACTAATAATTTTATATCAACTTATATATGCTGATATGGCCGAGTGGTCCAAGGCGGGTGACTTAAGATCCCCTCCCGGTAACGGGGCGTGAGTTCGAACCTCACTGTCAGCAACTCTTTTAGTTTTCAACTTTTTTTTATATCTTAAATCTAAATTCAATCAACAACCCTTTAATAAACTAAAATTATAATTTCAATATTATTTTATTCACAAAGATTAATATTTTTTTAAATATTTTAATACAAATATTTAATTAAAATATCCGATATTTTTTAATACTATTGTTGATGACCAACTAAGATTCGTCCAAAAACATAATTTTTGGTTCAAATAATTGTTATATATAAAATAATTATTATTTATATTAATGGATTTATCGTCGTTGATAGAGTAATATGTCACGAGATGGGGGTAAAGCGCTTGGATGGGGAAAAAAATTTCGCTAGTCCCGATAAGCCGAAAGATTTGGATTCTTTGGTATTGAGACTATGGTTGGAAGATGCTGGCGATGAGGTGACTGATGAATTTGTTGGGATGGAAGTATCTGACACCATACTACCCAGTGGGGATGTTAGCGATCCCAAATCAATTCTGGATGAACTTGAGCTTCGGAACCCGCGAGGTCCGTTGTAAACTTGCCTGGGTTGGATACACCCTTCCCAATCTTCAATGGAATTGTATTTTATAGATTCTTCGAGTTTGCTTATATCTAGACTCATGCGTCGTACTATTTTGTCTATTATACTTGATAATTAGATAAAATTAATTGTCAATAATAATATATTGTACCTTTTATCATCCTCCTGATATTCTCGTCTTGGCAGACATCTAATGCAGTCTCTTGGTCCGAATTGAGTTTATCTAGTGATATATTTTGTACAGATAGAAGGAGTTTGACAACCATCGTATGGCCTTCAGCTGCACAGCAGTGGAGTGGGGTCCAGCCCTCCAAATCTGTCACATTGGTACTTGCGCCCTTCTCAATGAGATACTGACAAACGGTAAGGTGATTGTAACTGGCCGCGAGGTGAAGCAGAGACATTCTGGTATGGGGCGTGACCAAGTCATAAACACTTGGAAGACCTTCGTGTTCTAAAACAGATTGGAAATAGGCTACATTATCACTACTTTCTAAAATCTTTTGAAGGTGCACTGAATCGCCTTGTCGTGCGTAATCGAGTGCTAGCGTGAGAGGATCAAATTTGATTCTCCTTGAGGGTTTGGGTTTGAGTGTAATACTCTCAGATGAGGAAAGCGATTCAGTTAAATCCTGAGTTTGAAGTGAAAAGGCACGTTGCATTTGTAGAGGTGGTGATTCGGATACTGATTCAAGTCCAAGATCTTTGTTTCTGATAGAGTATGAAGTTTTGAGCGAATTCTGACGATCCAAAGAGTTGTATGGTCCTTTGGTAAAAATGGGTTCAAACTTATTGGGAGCTTTATACCCACCGCCATCCACAGATAAAGTTCTTCTGATTGGAAATCTTACAACTAAACATGGTATTAATTAAATATAAAAATTGCAATAATCTAGTTACTTTACCCTCTGACAAGTTCAAAAACAGAGCTCTAGTTTTATCATCGTCAGCACAATCCACCGGTTTATACTTACGGTCATTCACTTTATTGGGATTAGCACCCGATTCCAACAGTTTTTTCACTAATTCCGACATACCCATAAAACTAGCCAAGTGAAGCGTAGTACAGTTATCACCCCAAACTTTAGATAAAAATTCGAATAAAACCTTTCTAGCGTCCATTAATTCACACTGCGTTATAACAAAATTCAAAATATCCAAAGCCAATTCTTCGTCGCCCAGCATACAAGCAGCTTGAATAGCATTTAAATTTTTAACAGAAGGGCCTAACAATTCTTCCGCATCGATAAGAAAATCGGCATCGTGAAAAAAGTGTAAATCGGTGTTAGGATAAGTAAATGTTAATAAAATTTGTAATACTAAACTAGCGGAACTGGTTTCAAATAATTTTTTTAAAGTACTCCTACTTTCGTTACAGATAGCTTCAAATATTCTAGTTTGCAATAATAATAACTTGTCAATTTCTTCTTCGTCTTCTAATTCCGAAAAGTCTTCATAACTTCTTATAGAGTTGAATGGAGAGTCAGTTTTGAGTTCACATGAAGAAGTTGAAGTCATACTGGAAAAAAATTAATATTATTATATGAATAAAGGATTATTGAGAATTAGTAAAATCAATTTATCACAATATTATAAAATGTGAAGATTAATTTTAATTACCTCTTTTCAACTTGAAATATTTTACTAATTTTAATTATTGAATTAATTATTTAATTAGAATTAAATTGATATTAATTAATTATATAAACGATATTTTATTATTTATAAAAATTATTTGAATAAATTATTAAGCAATGATATATTAATTCAATATTCACTTATTATGATTATTATTTTGTTTTTTTGTTGTTATTAAATAAATTTGAGAGAGAAAAACTTAATTAAGAGATAAGAGATTAATTATTGATTATTAACAATTTCAAACAGTTAAAAAAATCTTCCATTTATTAGAATAAAAAAAATTAAAAAATTACCGTTTTTTAAAATATTTTTTTGAATGTGAAATTTTGATTTAAATTAGCTGTTTCAAAATTCATACTTTTATATTTTAGATTTTTTCTTTTATTGAATTTTGTTATTTTATTTTGGGTTAATTGAAGCTCTTTGATATATTTTTTTAAATTAATTACTTTACCTATTATTGAATTTTTATGTTTAATATTTTGTTTGTTGTTGGTAATTCATCAATTCATCTAAATATTCCTTATATTTCCAAAAAGTGAATTGATCAATTTTTTAACCAAAGTATAAAAACTTTTCCTTATTATTATATTCCCAAATGAATCTAATATATTTTGCCGATCATATAGAGCATGTAATACTTTTTTAATTGAACAAATTATCTTGGTATAAACACTAGACTCCACATCATAATTCATATTCTGAATATACTTTTATCAATTAAATTACTAATATTGTACTATATTGTATTCACTTGAATAATGAATCAATGCCATTCCAATAACCCAAACAACTTAATGATAAGCAAAACAATTATAATAAAAATATATTATAATTATCAAAAATTTCAAGTACCAACAATAATAACCAATAGGACACATATTCGCCATAAATTATCTGAAACTTTGAAGAGTTTTAAGTTACCAAATTTACCCAATTCAAAAAAAAATCAATTCTCATCTCTTATGATTAATTGAGAATAATTTTGAGTGGGAATTTGGGATTTAACAGTTATGCTAGATGTTGTGATAATACTGATATTTTATTGGTTAAATTTATTGATATATTAACTCTTTTTTTATAGTGAATAGAGAAAAATTAGTGATTAGTTTTGGGAATTAATATTAAGTATTTGGATAGCATATAAATTATAATTTTTGATTAAATTTACAATAATGGCATATGATAGCATATATTCAAAAATATTTAATATTGAAACATCATTATTTATAACATAGAAAAGTAGTATGATTATTAGAGGTTCTTTTAATATTAGATATCGTTCTATGATTTCATTTACAAATCATTAATTTCTTGTTATCTAATTGCCTATACTATATTGGTTAAGTTTAAGGTTTATATTTAAAGTATTTTTAGAACTAATGTTGATATTCGCATCATGTGTATACTTAAAATTATAATATATCGAAATATTATAAATGAATTTATTAGATCCATAATTTAAATAGTTTATATTGGGATAATTGTATTTTAACATCTATAAAGTGTTATTAATTTTGATTAAGTGTATTCATTATTAATAGTATGATATGAAATTTAAGATACGAATAGCAAATATCACATTGGTTATAACTAAAAATTAATCAACTCCTTTATTGTTTTATCATATTAATCGAAAAAAAATTATTTAATTTTTATATTAAATATGTAAAAATATCTATTTTATCTGATTTTAGAATTATGGGGTAATCATAGTTAAATTAATATGAATAAATGCTTTAACAAATCTTAAAAAATTGAACTGAAAACTATTAGAGTTAAAAATAAGATAAATGATATATGGTAGTAAAATATTAGAAAAAATTCAAATATTAAAAAATAAAAATATATACATATATTTTTAAGTTTAACACTGAATAATTTATTATATTATATTAATTTTTGATATTTTTTATAGCAATTGCACCCAATGACCTTTTGATATACTACAATTTTAAAATGGTCAATATAAAAAATAACAATGTTTTTTACATCAAATTATCAAGTTATACATCTAATTTGATTTTAAAAATAACTATATAATATCCGTTCAATTCCTTTGTATTAGAAATGTTTATTGCTAAATATACTTATTGATTAGTTTGCTTTTAGTATTTCCAATTCCAAAGAGAACTATCTAAAATCATTAAATTTACTAAATTTACTGTAATGATGATTATTTAATACGGTTTATTGGATATTATCTTTAAGTGAAATTTACAAAGCTATTGTGTTATTATTCAAATTACTTACATTACTAATATGAAAAGTTATAGTACCTTATTAATCGATGTCCATTTAAAATCCTTTCATCTACCATTGTAAAACCTGATAACATGCTTTTATTGAACACAATCTGTTGAATTTTCTCAATATATTTGGACAAAATGTTATATCTAGAGTCTGAGAATTCAAAAAAAAACTATATAAATGAGGCATTATGAATTTATGGATCTGGATTTTAATTGATATAGTTAATTTTATTAATATATAGAATATGAGTAACTCTACGAATCCTCACCAAAAAGGTCCATTCACAATATATGATTACCATATTAGTCCCCATGGTTGTGTTGTAGTATCAGATATACATTCTGATATAGATCGAATTTTCAATTTCCAAAAATCTTGTGAAACTACTGGCGAAATATTTGAATGCGGTTTTCATATAGCTTGTAACTTTAACACTACCGACGAGTATAAGACATGGTCCAATACATACAATCAAACTTTCAATAATGACACAAGAGCAAATTGTGGAATTTCAGACAATCAAGTTTTGTTTTGGTGTAGAGATGGTCCCAAAAATACATCTGCTCCATCAACTAAAAACACTTCAAACACCAATATGACAGTTAAAGTATTAACCAATTTACATATTTTAGTTTTAATTTTAATGTTATCAATTTTTACATTTTAAATAAATCAAACATGGTTGAATATAATATAATATAGAGTATACTGACAAATATATACAATTTTTTAGTTAAGTTTAATTATTTTTATAAAATTAATTAATAAAGATATATTTGAATAATAAATTATATTTAATATTAACCAAACAAGCTATGTTATAACAATGATCAAGATTCTTTTGAATATCATTTAAGTATGTAATAAATATGCTTTGTAATTTTGTTTTTAGAACAAAATTAACTCAAAATTTGACGTATTTTTTTACAATTGATATGTATGTCTTTATATTATAGATATCAAGATTTACACTGTTTTTGAATGATTCTATTAATATTTTTAATTTACATTTAATTCATTATATTTACTCAATTTCATTTTATTCTATTAATTTACAAATTATCTCCAATAAATTAAAATTATATTCACTATATTCATATATTATCTAAAATATTATTTTAAAGTTATTACCATAGAATTAAAGAAATCAGAAATTTTTCAATTTTTGATTTTTCAAACTTATTATTAGTTTTAAATAAAAAGTATATACAAAACAAATAAAAATATAAATAGTTTTAAATTTTATATATAATAATTTTTTTGATTAAAAAATAATTTTTTAAAATTGGTTATTTAATTTAATTATATTTGAATAATAATTATTAAAAGTTTTTTATTTTAATAATAATAAACCTAAACCATAAACCCTATAAAATTATTTAAAATTTATAAACAGATTTTAATAATAAAATATTATTTAAATCAATAATTTATTATTAGATAAATTATTTTAAAGTTAAGAGAGAAATTATTTAAAACCTATTAATATTTAAAAAACTAATTTTAATTTTTTCTTTTTTAATTAATAATAATTTAAAAAAATATATTAAAAATATCTTTTTATTTTAATTATAGAATTATCAAGATATTTTAATATTAGTTACATAAGTATTTTATATATTTTAAAGTTTAAATTAAAATTAATTTATAAAAATATAAAAAAAATACTTTATAATTTAATTAAAGCTTAAAAAAAGTTAGAGTAGTTATTTTTTAATAGAATTTATTAAGTTATAGTTAGAAACTAAAGTGTTTATAATAAATTATTATAATTAATAAATCTTAAATTTTTTATACACTAACCTATAAAAGTAAGTTATAAAACCAAAAACACCTATATTTTTACTAATAACTTAATTATTATTTAATAAAATAAACCTAAATTAAATAATTAAAATCTATTATATTTATTAGTTATATATATCATTAAATGATGATATTTAGCTATTAATTGGTTAAAATATAAACCTTTAAATTTTACCTAAGGTGAGTTATAAATTTGTGGGTTTTTGATGATAAAAAAAAATTAAAACCTAGTGTATCTACCTTTAGCTTTTCTAACTTCTTTAAGTTTGTGGGGTATAGAATCAACTAACTTCTTACACTAGGAAGGGTTAATCTTGTTCTATATTTCTTGAATATATTTTTAAAGCTGATTTAAATTTTTTGTTAAGGGGAAAACTTTAATAACTTTTTTTAACTAATCCCAAAGGTGTTTAATTAGATTAAAGTTAGGAGATTAAAGAAGCTACTTCATAACTGTTATCTTGTTATTTTTAAGCTATTTGGTAGTAGAAGCTATAGTATAACAAAAAACATTATCTTACTGGAAAATAACATTAGATTTATTTAACCTATACTATTTAATGGTTTTTTTCAATTTATTGTTCAGAATACTTTAATACATCTCAACATTAATTCCCCTATTAACTTTACAAAGATACCTTATACCTAAAGACAACATACATCCCCAAACAATAATTAACCTACCATTATACTTTTGGGTAAAATTAACATAATAGTCACAAAGTAATTCTGTATCTTTTTTAAAGTATCTAGCTTTTCTATTAAATCTATTAAAGTATATTTTTGTTTTATCAGATTAAATAACCTTACTCTAATTAGTTTTAGTTTAACATTAGTGGTGACATTTAAACTCCCACCTAGTTTTATAGTAGGATTTCTTTAGTTGGGGGTGTTTTTTCTTAAAGTGTAAGTGGTATCTATGTTAATGTAAAGCACATATAATAGTATCAGTGCTAACTAATATTCCTGTATAGTCTTGTAGTTCTTGTTGTATTTCTACAGTAATACTATACTTGCTTGTATTAACCAACCTACAGATATACTTTTCATCATATTCATCTATAATCTTAACACACTTAAGTTTAAGTTTAAATGTTTTTTTATTGCTATTCTTAACAACCTTAACTATAGTAAACTAGCTAACACTAGTAATTCTAGCAATATCACAAGTTGATTTACTTTTTTTATAAAGTTGATTAATACACAAGTAGATTTTTTTAGAGAGGGATTTAGGTATAATGATACTAATAAAAAAAATTTAGTATATCTGTAAAATATTATATAAAATAATAGCAAAGAGAGAAAAAAGATATAGTTATATATTGTTAAATATATCCTTTTATCTCAAAAACCTGTAAATTTATAACTTACCTTGGTTAAATATTAAAGGTTAATATTTTTGCTAATAGTTTACTAAATATATCTAAATATATTTATCTATTATTAAATAATATACCTTAATTATATATTATAATTTCAAATAATCTAATATATACAATTGTTTTAGTTATTAATTAAAATATATATATTTTTGATTTTATGACTCACTTTTGCAGGTTAGTGTATAATCTTTTATTAATATATAAATCAAAATATTAAATTAAGTTAAATCAACCTTTTTTATAAATTATTTTAAATAAATAATATATTAATAAATGAATATTAATTGTTGTAATAAATTATAATAATATATGTTATTTTTATTCAATTTTTAATAATAAATTAATTAATAATAAACTTTATATTTTTTTAAATAAAATTATTTTTAATTAGTATTTTTAATATAATTTAAGAAAACTTATTATTTTATATGATAAATATATAATATATAAAGTTAAAGTTATAAAAAACTTTCTAATTAAAAATAACTAGAAAAAACTACTATATCTAATATATTCTTTAGACTATAATTTATGTAATTATAGTTATTTTAGATAATTAAAAAAAACCAACTTATAAGAAAAAAAATTACTATAGGAAAATTTAATTAGTTTGTGAATTATTAAATTTTAGTCTTTAATAAAAAGAATTATTTTTTAAATATTAAAACTTTATTAAAAATATAGCAAAAAGTTATTAGAAATAAAAGAAATTATTAATTTTATATTTTATTTATTAAAATATTTATTTTTTTAGTCATAAAAAATTCCTATTATTTAAATTATAAAATAATAATATATCAAATATCAAAACTCTAGTTTGAAAAATTTAAATTAATTTTTGTAATTAGTATAGATAGAAAATTTATATTATTTAATTATTTACAAATATATAATAATAATAATTAAATAGTATTACAACATTTTAAAATAATTTTATTATAATACCAATATTTTTATATATAAATTTTATAATAAATATATAATTAATATTATATATTACCTTGAATTTGAAATAATGGGAAATTTTTTAATTTCTGATTTTTCAAACATATTATTAGTTTGAAATAAATAAATATATATATAGTTAATAGGAAATTATATATTTTTAATATATATATATATATTAGTTTTTTTGATTAAAAAATTAACTTTTTAAAATTGGTTGTTTAATTTAATCATGCTTAAACCAAATAGTAATCATCAAAAGTCTTTTATTTTGGTATTAGTAAAACTTAACCATAAACCCTTTAAAATTATTCAAAATTTACAAGCAGCTTTTAGTAATGAAGCATTATCTAAATCAACAATTTATCACTGGGTAAATTACTTTAAAGCTAGGAGAGAAACTATTCAAAACCTGTTAAAATCTAGAAGACTAACTTTAACTGTCACTCTTTCAATTGTAAATAGAGTGAAAAAATATATTGAAAAGCACCTTTTTATTTCAGCTAGAGAATTATCTAAGCACTTTAATATTAGTTTTACAAGTATTTTATATATTTTAAAGTTTAAACTAAAATTAATAAATAAAAATGTAAAATAGGTACCTTATAATTTAACTAAAGCTCAAAAAAAAGCTAGAGTAGCTATTGCTAAACAAAACTTATTGAAATATTACCAGAAGCCTAGACTTTTACAGCAAATAATTACAATTGATGAATCTTAGATCCCTATGTATAATCCTTTACCAAAACACAAATCAAGATGCTGGATTAAGCTAAATCAACCCCCTCTATAAATCCCTTTAAATAAGTATTTTGTTAATAAGCAAATGTTAATTATTGTAATAAATTATAATGGTATATGCTATTCTTATTTAGTTCCTGAAGGGAAATCAATTAATAGTAAACTATATATTGCTTTTTTAAATAAAAGTATTTCTAATTGGTGTTCTCAATATAATTTGAGAAAACCTATTATTTTACATGATAATTGCAAAATACATAAATCTAAAGATGTAAAAAACTTTCTAATTAAAAAAAACTGGAAAGAACTACCACATCCAGTATATTCCTTTGATTATAACCTATGTGATTATAATTGCTTTGGGTAATTAAAAAACCAGCTTGCAGGAAAGAAAATTTCTGCAGGGAAATTTAATTGGTTTGTGAAACATCAAATTTTAGTCTTTAATAAAAAAAACTGTTTTTTAGGTGATAGAAGTTTGCTAAAAGTATGGCAAAAAGTTATTAATAATAAAAGAAACTATTAAATTTATATTATATATTTATTTTTATATATCATATATTTAAATATTTATTTATTTTTAATTGTAAAAAATTCCTATTATTAAAAATACAAAGTAATATTATAAATTTAATCATGAAATAATTAAGAAAATATTATAAAATTGTAATTATTTAGTTGATTCAATTTATAGTAATATACTATAATATCTTTCTCATATATATATAAATTAATATAAATAATAATTTTTTTAATTAATATATTAATTAAATTAAATAATAATAAATAATAAAATAATAAATTTTATAATTATGTTAAGAGACTAGTTCTCTAAATTCTTATATATACTTTTATATAATTCAATTAACTATAAATTATATAATTAATTTATACTTTTATAGCTAAATTAATTATATAAATAGCATTGAATTATCTAATAAACCAGGTTCTTTTTTTTCCTCTCAATTCTTACTATTCCTTACCTTTTCACTATTTCTAAGATTGAGACTACATCTTGTCAATATTACAGTATATTGACACTACCCAATATAAATCTTAATATATCGGTGACTCAACCCAGTTCGAAACTTAATTAAACTTTGTTTACATCTGCACGCTACTGCCACGTTATAATACCACGTTCCGTGTCACGCTATTCTTATATTAAGTCTTCCTCTGCACTATATTGGTATTTACCACCACACTTACAAATTAAATCAATTTAAATTAATATTAAAGTTTTTTATATAATAATTTATATTCAGTTTAAATTACTAATAATATTAAATTATAATAAAATAATTAAAGATTTTTGTAATATAAGTTATATTAATAAAATATTGAAATAATTATTTATTTATTTATATATTTTGAATATTTAATTAACTCAATATTATATGTTTTATCATTATCAATTTGGCTAATAGTTATATTCAATTTGGTATTAATCAAGATATTTTATATAGTATGGCTTTATTTCTCATCAATTATATTTAAATTTAAATATTATTTGATAAATTTTATATAAATCAAAATTATAAATATATCAATTAGCAAATTTAAATGATTTGATAAAATGCTAATTAAATAAATAATTTGATATATTAAAATAATATTAAAATATATTTCAAGGAATTTTTTAAAATAATGAACTATTATATTATTTTTAGGAATATTAAAAAATAATTAAATATTTGTTATTACAATTATATAAATTATTTTAACTTTTGATTTGAATTTTTTAAATATAAATGCATATATAAAAATAAATATATTAACAGTTTAAAATTAAATTAGAGGAACTTGGTTTAATAAATCTATTAACAATATTTATAGTTTTATTAATAATATAATGTTGGTAGTAATCTAAATATATTCTGTAAATTTATGCACTAAAATTTAAATTGATATAAAAATGCTACTAAATTATATTTATATTTTTAGTATTCGACTTTCTCAAAATAAATAAATCAATCAATCAAAAAACAATCTATTTTACGACTTAGAATTACCACATACTCTAAAATTAAATAATAAAAGACCAATGGTATTTAAATCAAATGAATACTATGCATTTTTTAATATTATATATAGTAAAATTTATTAATAAAATAATTCAAAAATTTTATAATATAAAGTCAAACCTATGATATTTTAAAAATTATAAAATTAAACTTATTAATTTTATTTTTCTAAACTTATTATAATATATTTAAGTAAACTAAATATTTTTAAACACAAATTCAATAAATAGTAGATTTGTGAATATAATAAATAAATATTATTTATGAAATTGACTTTAAGAAATTTCCACAAATTTTCAAAAAATTTTTGTAAAAAATCTTAATTTATAAAATATGGTAAAAATATTGAAAATTTATAGTATCAAAATTAATTAAATATAATGGATAAATTAGAATTTAATATTCGATAACAATTTAATGCCAAATGAAGACAAAAGTATGCTAGATATATTGAATTTGAAATAAGAGTTATAAAGTATGTGAATTAGTAAGAAAGATATGCAGGAAAATCTAAAGTTGTATGGTGTTAGATAAAATTATTAAAAGAATAATAAACAAGGATGATTATTTGAAGAATAAAAATTCAAAATACAAAAGAAAATTAAAAAAATGCGATATGATATAAATATTAATAGTCGAAAACATTGAAAAGTCATAATAAGCATGTCTCAAGGTAGGTGGATTTGTAAGATTGTTGTGTTGCAATTTGACAGACAGAAATGCTGGCAAAGATATTGAAAATGGGCAGAGAAAACATTATAGTATGGACAAAGATAGGAGGCCCGAAAATCCAAGATATAAGTATAATCCGTAAAATGAAAATGAAATAAGTAAAAACACGCCCAAGAGACATTGAGAACGAGTAAAAATGAGATAAAATCTATAATGATATGAATATATTAAAAAGTAAATTATACTCCAAACAAGAGGGTTCAATCGACACACATATATAATCGAAGTTATAGAATCGCGGATAATGGCTCGATAAATAAGTGTGTTATTTTCTAATTAATATAGTACACTATATTACCAATATAGGCTTTATTTTAACAGTTTCACTGTTTAATAATTGAGTCATTTATTCATCTTGAACAATAGTGGTCTAAAAAAATAATAAATAAATACAATATTAAAAATATTATAGCAAAAAGTAATTACCTTTTCAGAAACGTAGATACCGTCCAAGAATTTACGAATATCCTTCTTCTTAACAGTGGTGGATTGTTGGATAGAAGCGGCGGATTGGGAGACGTTTTCGATGCTGTTACCCTTGATGATGATTTCATCCTTTTGTTCAGTGGAGATTTCACAAGTGACACCTTCCAACATAGCGACACGGCGGATGATCTTTTCACCTAAGAAGTTACGGACTTCGACGTTCTTACCGTCATCGGAAACAATAACGTTGATGGGAAAGTGAGCATATACGTAACGCATCTTGTATAAGAAACCCTATTTTAAAATTATTAATTTGAATCCCCAAACTGGTAAACTACTGGAATTTACCTTGGTAACACCGGTGATCATGTTTCTGATGTGAGAAACAGCGGTACGGATACAAGCGACGTGCTTGCGGGAACCGTGGTAGACAACAACGTTAATCTTGTTCTTGGAAACACGTTGGACTTCACAGTTGATGTGACGGAGGTCTTTAGTCAAAGTACCACGAGGACCAGTAACAGTGATGAAACGGGCCTTGATGGTGACTTCAACACCTTCGGGAATAACCAAAGTTTCGGACTTGGTAAGTTCTTTCATCGTGACTCAGATTACTGTAATTGCAATAAATTCAAGTTTTGTAATTGAGAGTTTAAGTTGACATTTTTGATTTTTTGTTTCGATTATATAAAAAATTGAATTCGTTAGTATTGGATAATTAATGGATGTTAAATTAAAAAAGTGTCTTACACCAACTATTGGAAGGTGGATGGAGAAGAAGAGGCCCGCGATGCTCAGTGTATTAATTATTTTTGTTGGATTGATTAATACTTTGTTAATACTAAATGTTATTGGAAAATATAATATCCCACAATTTCTAAATTCTATATCATTAAATTTATTTTTTTATAAAATGGAATATGATTTCATCATTCAATTTAGTCAAATTATTAAAGTTTATCCTTCAAAAATACATATTCAAATATACTCAATAATAGGACTTCATATAATATGCTTAAAAATAAACTCCAAAAATCTTTTAATTCTTATTATTTTATAAATATCATATATTATATTATCTATTGACACTCGCTTTTTTAGTTCAAAAATAATTTTTTTAATCATACTCAATTAATTAAACGACAAACTCAATTTAGTATTTATTTGAATACTGATACATTATTCAGTTTATCTAGTGTACCAATTTTATTATTAAATTCATATTTATTATTCTAATTCACTGTTATTATACACTTGAATAATTATTATTATCTACCAAAATTGAAATAATATTTGTTTAAGCTAATGAATCAATTACAAACTCTATAATTTTTGTGATAAAATTGATAATCATATTACCTAGTTTATTTATTGATAGAATACTTTTAATTTATTTATGTTAACCCATGTTATTTTCCAAAATAATATAGATATCAAATAATTTTCAAAATTTTTGTGAAAAATATAAAATGTCAAATTTAATTTATTTGAAATCGCAATATAAAAATTCAAGTTTTTTCATTTACGATATACATTATATATTATTATTTTCAACATGATATTTATTTTATTTATGAATATTATTTAATTATAATTTTTAGTTTTATTACTAATAAATTGATATAAACTATAACTTTATCAAATTATTTATATTAACTAGATTGAGTAAAAGTAAAATTAATTTCTAATCAATCAAATGAACCAAATTTATATTATTGATTTTAAAATAATTGGAATAATAGGTTAAGTCAAATAATATAATATATTAAATATGCAATAGATAACTATTAATAGTCTGATAAAGGTAAATTTTTAAAAAAAGTAGTGTTTAATTTTGGATACAGTATCAAACCTCAAAAATATTCTTTAGTGACTTAGTTATATAAAATAATATTATGATAAAAAATACATTCAAAAATTCCAATTTAACACTTTGTATTATTATCAAAATCAACCTCTTGAAAATATTCAAAATCATTTTTAAATAAATATTTATGAGATATATCATTTAACTTTGAGTATATATTAAATGTAATTATCATATTTCTATTGATGGCTGTTAATATTCAATTTTATAATAATTTTGATAATACGGTTAGTAAACAAATTTTATTCAAATTAATATAACAGTTACAAGAAAATATAAAGAAATTGACAAAATTTAAAATGCATGTAATAGGAATATATATGTATATCTTTTCGAAATTTTGATTTTATCACAATTTCAATGTTAAAAGTATAATTTGGATTTAGTAATTTTGTTAATATGGTTAAATTTTATCTCTATTATTGATTTTAATTAAAAAAATATATACCAATTCTTGAATATTATAGATTTGCTATTGTTATTTAATTGGTAAAATAGTTAATTCATATTTAACTCCAAATCTATTATTTTAACAATTAATATAATAAGCATTGCTGGATATTATCAGATTCAATGGTGAATATATATATATATATATATTCTTAATATGTAGTAATTAATGAAAAAATTTACAATAATAACAAAATGTTGAATTTTGTAACATTTAATTTAATATGTTTGAATTATACCAAAATAAGAACTTGATTATATTCCGTTTGTAAATTAAATAAATATTATATGTTTCAGTTTATTACCAAAATGAGATTTCTGACTATTAAATATTTATTCATACACAAAGTTTTCAATGTTATTAAATATACAATATATAAATAATATCAGTCTCAATTTAATATTGATATATTTATTGTAAAACATATCACATTAATCATTATATTATATAAAAATCAAGAATATAGAGACTCCAGGTTTTTAAAGTGCTTCATAAATGAATGAACTGAAATGTTTCAAACCTTTAATAACCTTTAGTTATTAAGATCTTTTGTGAAATATCGCTGATTTTTAGTCTGAAGATCTGATATATTTGAAATATTTTTTATGTTTTAATACTGAATATGATTAATACCATATAATTAACATATTATAAATATCATATTCCAAAGATAACTCAAATTGTCAAAAATTCAATAATCACATGTAATAAAGTTTAATGGTATAATGTTCGGGCTGATGTGGTGCCATTTTTTCAAATAATTCATGCTAAGATTGATGATGAGTAGTATATAACCTGAAGTATTTCTTGATATAAAAACAAAATGTCACACTTCTTTTAGGATTATTAAAACTATTGATTTTTTTATAATGAGAAGTTTGTTACACGATTTAGAGCAATTTTGGAATTCAATATCTTATATTGAGCTAGTGACCTTCTTTATAATTTTTAATTTTGTATGGTTTTATTATAGCCAAATTTATACAGCTTATTATTCAGGACCACACTCACATCTACCTCATCCTAAAAATCCCTTGTTCTTTTACTTTTATAGATATTATTTGAGGTTAATAGGACATGCTGATAACTTTTATAAAATGCACGAGGATTATGGTAAAGTATTCGTTTTTGCTAAAAATGGTGTACTAGTTAGCGATATAGAAGCATTTAAATTGTTAAATGGCTATAAGTATAAAAAGAGTGTGATGTATAAGCTGTTTGACCTGAATAATCCCACTATATTCTCATCGAGAGATAAAGATTACCATGCAAAAAGAAAGAGATTGTTATCACCAGCATTCAGTTCGAAATCCATGCAAAATATGGAGCCTTTAATACTCGAAACTGGAACTCTTAACTTGATCAAATATTTGTCCAGTTTTTTTAATAACGAAACCAATGAAATTACCGTAGATATTTACGAGCTATTTTATCGAAGTACTCTGGATGTCATTAGCCAACTAGTATTCGGAGAATCTCTTCATTGTATAGAGAATCCAAATGAATTTAAATATTATATGAAGCTCATCTTCAGAGCTCAATTAGTTCTTGGCCTTTTACCCTTAATTCCAATTTTGAAACGTTGGTATCTTCCCACCCAACTTTTTCAAGGAATAATTATTGAGAATATGAAAAAGAGAAGGGAGTCAAACTGTAGCCATTCCGATATCCTTCAATCCATGATGGATACACAAGATGAAGAGTCGGGCTTGAGGTTGAGGGATGACGAAATTGTGGATGAAGCTATGACTCTCCTCTTCGCAGGAATCGATACTACTTCCAATACATTGATCTTTACTATTTATGAAATTTTGAAGAACCGAGAACTCTATGAACGTATTGTTTCTCAGATAGTGAAAGAGTTCCCAGATCCTAATGCCACAATCACTGTGGATGATTGCCGTAAAAAACTTCCATTACTAGAAGCTGCTATCCTTGAATCTCTTAGATTTCATCCTGTAGCATTTGGACCCATTCCACGTTTGGTTCCTCCAGGAGGAGTCACAATTGATGGTCACTTTATTCCTGAAGGAGTAATTATATTTTACACTTTTTTTATTATATCACTAATAATGTAATCTTTAGACCGTAATAGCATTTAATGCATTCGCAGTCAACCATTCAGACGAATATTTTCCTAATGCGAAAGAATTTAATATCGAAAGATGGCTTGAACCAGAGAGAGAGTCATTGAAATCAAAACTGTATGCATTCAGTACAGGGCCAAGGTCATGTATTGGAAGGGAGTTGGCATGGATGGAGATGTTCCTATTACTCTCTCATTTACTCCATAGATTTGAAATGGAACTTGAAGATAATTCTAAGATAACTCCCGTGAATGGTTTCTTACTATCTCCTAGGGAGAAGAATTTGAATATTAAAATTCGAAGAAGATCCTTTAAAGTTTAGCCAGTGCGTTACAAGTAATTTTTTGTTATATATAGTCAGCAGCTACTTTTTAATATTTAGTTATATATTTGAAATTATTTTTAAACATTTATTATTTTTTTTATAACACGAATATCGAATAAATTATCATCCAATATCACATTGTATAATGATTTATAGTGAATCATGAAAATGATTGTACCCAATCTGTTATCAATGTTTTTTAAGCTAACAAAAAATTTATATTTGATCATTAAGATGTTTAATATTATGAATTTTTAATAAAATTAATGTGATAGTTTGGTTAATGTATAGTATTTAAATTTTTTTTCATTAATAGAATTAATAAAAGTTATACAGATTATAACTAGATGTAAATTATAAAATTCTTTGAAAAAGGTTAATGATTATTCGAAATAGCTGAATCTCATAGATCCATTCAAATATAAATATATCATAATAATATCCAATTATATACCATATATTATTCTTTTTTGATTATATAATAATAATTTTAATATATATAACAGAAGTATTTTTGATTGAATTTAATTCAATTTTCAATTTTTTTTTAAATCAAGCTATTCTTCTAATATTTTATTTGAATTACATCATCACATCTCATTATTGATAATATCATCCTATATATGTATATAAATTTATAACAAGATTAGGTTATCTAATTATTATATTGATTCTTTGATTTATTTTTACATTTTTTATACATGTATTTTAAAATTCAAATTCAAAAAAATTGGGAAAAAACAAATTTTAATGATGAAAAATAATTTTATTTAATTTTGATATTTATATAATAGTTGTAAATTTTATTCAAAATTAATATGTCTAATTAAGATTAATATTAAATACAACTTTGAAGAATTTACACCTTACATAATCTATAACCATTTAGTATATAAAATATTGAGCAAAAAAACAAAAATTTAGTTTAATCATAATATATAATATTCTTATTATTATAAGTATTATTATATAATTTTCAAATGGATTTATTGACCAAATATATATTAATTAGGTTTATTTTAATTTACTATTAACATCAATATTTGATTGAACTAAAAATTTTAATTTATTTTTTATTTTATCAGAAATAAAAAAATTGGTAATTCAGTAAATTTTGGGACTGAATTATATAAAATTATGAAACAATATTTTCAGTTAACTAATTGATAAAATCAAAAATTTTGCATCAAATAATGATTTGAGAATAAAAAGTATTGAAAATGGAATGAATCATATATATTGGTCATCATATTTTATTCACAATTTTTGGTCTCTAAATATATATTTCTAGATGAAATTGTTTATTAATTTTTAAGTTATATATTACAAAATTATAAGTACAAATTAATATTAATCTTAAAATTATGATTTAATATCAGAACTAAAAATGTTGATTTTACCTTTTATAATCTTTAAAAATGATACGTAATATCATTTAAAAATATATCAAAAGCTCATAATACTTTGATCATAATATTCTTTGAAAATAATATAACTTATAATATTGTATGTTATATAATTATATAATTTAAAAAAATAATTAAAAAAGATTTAGAATAAGTCCTAAATCAAATATTTTAGTTTATGAAGCTAAAATAATAAGAGAATTATAATAATATTCAAATTTGTTAATTTTTTGAATATATTAAAGATAATCAATTAAATAATGAATTAAATACAATCTGTACGAATACAAATGAATACACTTTTGACCCCACCGATTACCAGTGAGGTAATATATAGTATATTGCATGATTTGAAATTAATACAAAATGCTTAGATATTTCGAGAAATATATTTTGGTATAAAACTGAGAATTTTTTATTTTGAATATGTTGTTCAATGACTTGCAACAAATTTGGAAATCCATCACTTATATGGAGTTTATTGTTTTTACCATAGTTTTCAATTGTGTTTGGTTTTATCATAGCCATATTTATCGTGCATATTATTCTGGGCCAATATCAAAATTATTACGTCCAAACTATCCTCGATATTTTTTTTAAAAATATACTTAAACATATTTTTGAAGTATTTTGTAATATTCTTTGGCATTGTAATCTTAAAGTGATTGTAGTTGCGAAAAATAAGTTTATTGTGAGTAATTCTAACACATATAAATTACCAAACGGCTATCAATATAAGAAAACCAAGCAATATAAAATTTTTGAATTTAATAATCCTACCATTCTCTCTATATGAGACTAGAATTATTATATACAAAGAAAACGATGATATCAACAGCAATTAGTTCCAAATTCATTCGAATTATGGAACCTACAATTCTAGAAACAGATACCCTCAACTAAATTCGATATTAGTCTAGTTTGTTCAATTCAGGCAAAGAGGAAGTTACAGTCAATATCTCTGAATTGTTTTATTCGAGTACCTTAGCCGTTGTGAGTAGATTAGTGTTTGGACAATCTCTTGGATGTACAATAATCCAGATCAATTCAAACATTATCTGAAATTTTTTCACAAAGCGACTATATTCATTGGTCTTATTATTTTCCCATTTTTGAAATCATTTAGAGAAATGCATGACTTTATCAGTGGGTTGTTTACCGAAACTATAAACAAAAGAAGAGAATCGAAAAGTGATCATCTAGATATCCTTCAGTCAATGATAGACACTCAGGATACATAATCAGGTTTAAGCTTGAGAGATGACCAGATAATTGACGGATCGATTACTTTTCTCCTTGCGGGTGTTGACACTACTTCCAATACTTTAATATTTACTATTTATGAAATTTTGAAAAACCGACCAATTTACCAGCATATTGTCACTCAAATCATAAAAGAATTTCCTGATCCTAATGCCATTACAACTATGGATGATTGTCATAAACTTTCACTATTGGAAACTATCATTCTAGCGTTTATGAGATTCCATTCAGTGGCCTTCAGGCCTATTCCACGAGAAGTGCCTAAAGGAGCTACAGTTATAGATAGCCATTTTATTCCAGAAGGAGCAAGTATATATATATTTCTTATCTAACAAAGTTTAATGATTTAATATTTAGACCATCATATTATACAGTACATATGCAATAAATCATTCTGATGAAAACTTTCCTAATTCTAGACAATTTGATATCGACAAATGGCTTGGACCAGAAAGTGACTCTTTGAAGTCCAAATTGTACCCTTTCAGCACTAGACCCCGAGCATGTATTGGTGGTGAGTTGGCATGGTTAGAATTGTTTTTATTATTAGCTCACTTACCCCATCGATTTGATATTGAGCTTACAGTAGGTGCCAAATTATTCCTTAGAAAAGAATTTTTAATGGTTCCAAAGGAGACACAATTTCATGTTAAAATCAAATTAAGGTATTAACGAAATCTTGAACACAAATATTAACTCCATAATAGATGTCTATTTAAAATTCGTTTCAATAATTAGTTTGATTTGTCATTCAGTAAATATATATTCCGACACATTCAAGGATATTTCCTATGATCAATTATTTACATATTAACTAATTATATTCAAGAAATTAAATATACATAGTTTGCTTTATGGATTTCAAATATAAATCCAACTATTATATAATATATTTGATTATATTATAAACATAGACAAAACTCGTTCAGTAGATTGTCTTAAAATTTTATCATTACATCTAAAAATCACTAATCAATTAATCAATCGAATTAGCCAATAGAGCCACTTTATGCCATTTTCGCTCATCTAATTTTGACTTTGATTTTAAAATATATATTGCACTGCTTTTGTCATAATATTGTTTTAAAATGATTTCTTATCCAGTTCTTTATACTTATTTTATCCAAGATATTTTGTATCTTCAAATTATATATCCTAATTTTGAACAAGGATTTTTTTTTCAAAATTTGTGTAATTTTATTCATCCAAGAGAATAAGATATACCTTCTTTATATGGTTGGTTGTCATCATAAATTAGGATATAAAAACTGTATGATATTAAACCATATATCATGATAATCTGATTTTTATCAATCTATATTCTTAATATCTTTTTAGAATTCAATAACAAAGGATTAATTTATACCTTCTTATATATTTTTTCTTATTTATAATCACTTATAAAAATTCAAATATTATCAATTTGATTTTTATCGTTTAATTCATAATAAACATAAAGCAGTTTAACCAAATTTTAAATGTAAAAATTATTTATACTCATTATAAATATCATATAAATATTAAATAAAATTTTTTTTGAATAGTTTGAAAATTATAGAAACTATATTATTCGTACACCTTTGATTATGTATTAGATATTCTTACTGCTCTTTAATCAAAATATTGGATTTGTTTATTTATAATCAAACTAAATTCATTTTTTAAATAATTTTTGAATATTGATACAATATCCAAAAAAGTTATTTTGAGTATAATTTCTTATCGAGTAGATGAAATAAACAGCAATTATTTATATCAGAATATATATATAATGTTTAATATTAACCACAGATATGTAATAGTGCATATCATTGAGTATTTATTAATTTTATATTATTTAACTATATTAGTGAATTCTTATATAACTTAAAAATATCAGGTATTAAGTGTTATGTAATACTTGCACTAAAAAATTAGTCTAAAAGAGATTGTGATAAATGAATTGTAATTACTACAAAACTTTCAACAATTTCTTATATTATATTTAATAATTTCAAAAAGAGTAATATAAAATATATATAATCTAAAAAATTTTAATTCAAAACAATGATATAACTACGCATTTTTTGAAACAATATAATATTAAATTTTGCGTATTCATACTTTAATAAAGTATTTCCTTGAAAACTGGAATCAAAGGTTAATATTACTATGATTTTTTATCAAATCTTAATTGTCATAGTATATTATCAGTTATGTAATATTAACTGGGGTTTAAAATTTAGATAAAATATTATCGTTAATAATAATAATAATATCAAACAAAGTGTTCCTACTAAAAGTATATCCCTTATCATGATATCTAAATTGATATTCTTTAGTTAATAAATACTAACAATTGCAAATATTTGATGATATACATATTGATGTTTAAAAGAAACCAAGATCTAACTATTAATTCAAATTAAAAATTAGTTCAAAATTTTATAATATTGCGAATATTTAATATTCTTCACTTTTAATTCAAGAAGATCAACTAAAAAATTCCAATAACCAATTATACTAGAAAAGAAGTAGTGATATTGATAATGATTATTTAAATATTTTGAATTAATAAAAAGAATTACATCATTCGTTTATCTACTTAATATAATTATCCTCATATATTGGAATTTGAGCGAATTGATTGATCTTATTTAGGATTAGATTTTAGACGCCTTAATAAAAGATAAGAATTATTTAGATTTGATTCAATACATTATCCTCTTTCAATTGAAGAGTTCAATCCCAATTTCATTTCTTTTTTTAAACTTTATCATTCAATTTTTTAAAATCTTTACATTTTTTATTCAATATATAATATATATTACTGGATTATCATAATTAATTATCAATAATACTCAAAATATTAATTCTAAAATATAATAAATAATAATATAATAATATGACTACAAAAACTCAACCTCACGAATTTTCTACCAATCCTTCCGATTATGAATTTGTTAAAATTATCGGTTATGGTTCGTCGGCTATCGTTCACTCAGCTATATATAAGCCTACTAACCAGAAAGTTGCTGTAAAATTGATTGATATGGAAATGTTTGAGAGGAATCAGATTGATGAATTAAGGGTAATTATTCTTATATATTTGTTTTTTATTGAAATTTTGATCTTTATAAATATTTTATCTTATTTTTCTACATCTAGTAAACAATTTACTAATAAGAATTTAATTAATTTAGAGAGAAACTCAAGTCATGTTCCTATGTCGACATGAAAATTTATTACCTGTATATGCAACATTTGTAAACGGTACCAAGTTGCACATCGTTACACCTTTACTTTCTGCAGGTAAATATTGGTTAAATTGAATTGAACTGGATAAAAATTAACAAATTGATTAGGTTCTTGTTTAGATATTTTAAAATTGGGATATCCTGAAGGACTTGAAGAAACTGTAATAGCTTGTATTTTAAAACAAACTTTATTGGGTATGGAGTACCTTCATAAAAATGGCCATATCCATAGGTAATTGAATTTCTATATTATTTAATTTTGTGACTTAAATTTCCAATTTTACCAATATATTGGATTGATTGATTCATATTTTAAATAGAGATATTAAAGCTGGTAATTTGTTGGTGGATGATCAAGGAACTGTTTTACTCGCAGATTTTGGTGTAAGTTCTTCTTTATCGGACGGTGGCGATCGCCAAAAAATGAGAAAAACTTTTGTGGGTACTCCTTGTTGGATGGCTCCTGAAGTTATGGAACAGGTAATCATTAGTTCAAATAATTGATTATTAGCTCTAAATGATATGTTTACAGGCAGGATACGACTATAAAGCAGATATTTGGTCTTTTGGTATTACTGCTCTTGAATTGGCTAATGGCCAAGCTCCTTTGGCTAAATTCCCCCCTATTAAGGTAACTATATTTATATTTTATTATCTTTATTTTTTACTGATTTTTAATTATTAATAGGTTTTAATGATGACTTTGTCAAAAGATCCTCCAACTCTTGATCGAGATTTAACCAAGTACAAATATAGTAAGACGTTTAAAGAAATGATCGATTCTTGTCTTCAAAAAGATCCCAGAAAGAGGTAACTGATATTTTCAAAATTATATGATTTAATTGGCTAAATTTAATTTATTAAGACCCACTACCGAGAAACTTCTACAACATCCATTTTTTAAGCAATTGGGTAAAAAGAAACATTGTATTTACCAAATTATACAATCTCTTCCTTCGATTGAAGAGCGAAATATACCTCCACGTAAGTTTAAATAGTTAATGTTACCAATAATGTATTAATTTCAGATATAGCCAAGGCTGGTATTGCTCGAATTACACGTCTTCCCGCTCGTGGTGAATCTTGGAACTTTTCTCCTGATGTAACCGTTGACGAAAAGCAATTTTTTGAAAACAAATTAACTCCAGGATTTGAAGAACCTTTAGAAGTCAGCGGTGAAGATAGTTCATCGATCAATGTCAAAGTAGATCTTGATGCTCCTTCATCAATTTCTAGCGATTTACCTGCTGAGATAATACCTATCCCAGCTGAACCCAAGCCAGCTGGTCGTAAGAGCAGGTTCGTGATTGATACACAAAATGTACCACCAAATACTCCAACATCTCCCAACCAGGGAGCAAGTGCGACCCCAGTCACTGCCACTCCTTCATCTGGAAAGATTAAAAAGAGTCGATTTAGCGTAAGTGATGAAAAAGCATCTCTTTCAGTTGATGCATTTAGCGAAGGACGGCCAACAAGTCCAAACGTAGGAATACAGCGTGATAACTCTAAATCTAGTAGATTTTCAGTTAATAATGCCAACTCATCGAGTATTACCGTTCATTCGTCAACTGCCAGTGACGGAGGTGACCCGCCATCTAGTGCCACGAGTATTCGCGGAAGATTTCATGTTAGTGCTGAAAAGTCGGATGTCGCACATCTTCAAACTAGCTCATCAACAGAGTCATGTGTTGACACGAGTTCACTGATAGTCTACGCCAGACAAATGGATGTTCTGGTCAAACAGAACGAACAGCAAAGAGCTATGATTGAGGACTTGAGAGCACTTATTGTTGGTGAAAAGCCCACTTCAAATCTTTCACGCTCTCAATCTAATGCTAAAACTTTGAAGGATCAAATATCCAATTCTCAAAGGTAACTCTACTAATTTATTTTATTGTTATCTGTTACTAATTTTAAATTTTAAATTTAGTAAAACTGCTGCTATATTAGACACAACACTGGTAAATTGAAGTCAATATATTAATATAACCACAATTTATTAATCCATAATATAGATTACATTTGACCAAATGATACAAAATTTAATCAATGAAAATCAAACTTTAAAGGAAGAAAACGAACGACTAAAAAAAGAAAATGAAGAGCTAAGACAAAATCAAATCAAATCTTCCTAATTTGGGGAATAATTAAAGCTTATTAAAAATAAATAAGAATAATGATAATAATCTGTTGTAAATTATTTTTGGAATTTTTGATTATTTTAAAATTTTAGAATATTTTTATAATGAAAATATTTATTATTAAAAGTTATAATATCCCTACAAATAGTTACTATAATCATTAATAATTGATTATATCATATTTGAATGAATTTAAATTTATATAGTCAAATTTAATGATAAGTGTTGAAATTTCAATAGTGATATTAGATTATAGTATGTTGATAATAAATTTAATAATTATATTATTTCAAATATAAGTATATCTATTTATTATTGACATTAAAATGATGAAATATTTAAAATTCTTAATTTGTTAACTGAATTGATATTTAGGAATTTCGGCATAGTACTGTAAAAAATAGCTAATATTAAATAAAAAATTTATTTTTGATGTTTTAGGGTCATCAGTTTTTAGTAATTAATTAATTTATGTAATATAATTATATATTGCTATTGATCAATTTTTATAATATTTATAATATCAGAAAGATTTGTAATTTTGATAAATGTTAATTGAATTTTTTTAGATATAATTCGGTTTTCAATAGATATAATGATATTAATTCATTCAATTTTGATTAAAATAATAAATGGAATATATTATTATTATTATTATTATACGCTGACCAAACAAAATGATTTTGTATTAGAATATTGTTATATAGAAAAGATCATATATATACATCTAGAATTAATCTGATTAATATTTTTGCCAAATTAAATCCTATTAATTCATTTGTCATTCAATTCAGTGAACTATATTTTCAAACTTTTTGTTGACTATATTTAATTATTTTATTATTCATAGTAAGATCTTATTCAAGATATTTTTAATTTATAATCTGATACCATAACAATAATATATCAATAAATTATTTCAAAATGCAACTTTAATTTATTAACATTAATTTGTTGATTTTTAGCAAAACAGTTATAAACTATTGATATTTAATGCATTAATTTAATTAAATGAGAAACTATTATGAATAATTGTAATGAATCATAAAAAAGTCATTTTAATATAATAATAACTTAATACTTGAAAAATCTATAGATACAAACTTTTGATATAATATTATAATTTGTATATCATACATGGACAATGACAATCAATCCATTAAAATAATTGGATAAATTATTATTAGGACTAAGAAGTTGCAACGTGATACAATTACTCACTAATAAATTAAATTTAAATGCATTAATGACTTGGAAATTCTAAATTTAGTCCGATTTTATTACCATCTTCCCATAACTACGAATTTAACATTGCTGGAATTTATTAAATGTGCTGACATTACAATATATATAGTTCTTCACTTATCTTTTAACATTCAAATTAACAAACCCAAAATGGCTATTACTAAAGGTGTGATCCTCGTCGGTGGCCCCAGCAGAGGTACTCGCTTCCGTCCCCTCAGCTTGGATACTCCCAAGCCCCTCTTCCCCCTCGCCGGCCATCCCATCATCTATCACCACGTCAAAGCTTTGAGTCAAGTTCCCGACTTAAAGGAAGTGTTGTTGATTGGTTTCTTCGAAGAGTCCGTTTTTCAACCATTTTTAAATACTGCTAAGAGGGATTTCCCTAATATCAATGTCAGGTAAATTATTCAGTTGTATTTTTTGATGAGAATGTTTTGTGGAATTTGAAAAAAAAACAGAAATATGGAAATTACAATGGGACTAATTAAAATTAATATATAAGCAATAATTCATAAATATAAAATAATTCACTAATTGTAAAAGTAGTCAATGACAGTTATTAACCAATTGTATTCATTAGATACTTGAGAGAATATCAAGCTTTGGGTACTGCTGGAGGTCTTTATCACTTCCGTGACCAAATCACCAGCCAAAATCCCGACGGCTTCTTTGTCCTTCATGCCGATGTGATGAGCAGTTTCCCATTGGAACAATTGAAACAATTCCACAATTCTAAAAATAGTGTCGGTACTGTTATGGGAACTCAAGTAAGTCTGAATATCATTAATACCAAAATAATATCATTTAAATGGATTTTTAGGTTGCTAAAGAATTGGCCACCAACTTTGGTTGTTTAGTTGCTGATGAAAATACTTCCGAAGTGCTTCACTACGTCGAAAAGCCCGAATCCTTCGTCAGTAACTTAATCTCTTGTGGTATTTACTATTTCAGCTGCAGCATTTTCGATTATATTAAGAAGGCTAGAGACGGTACCCTGTCCACCCAAACCCCCGATTTGGAATATGTCATCGAAAGCCACAATGATAAGCTTCGTTTGGAACAAGACTTATTGCAACCTATGGCTGGCTCCCAAACTATCTACGTTTTTGAAACTGCCGAACCCTGGGTTCAAATTACCACTGCTCCCACCGCCCTCCCCGCTAACCACTTGTGCTTGAAGCAGCTCGCCAAATCCAACCCCGAGCTCATGGCCACCACCAAGGAAGGTGGCTACGAGGTCACTGGTGAAGTTTATGTTCACCCTACTGCCACTATCGATCCCACCGCCAAGCTCGGACCCAATGTATTCATTGGCCCTAACGTTACCATCGGCAAGGGATCCCGCGTTCGCGACAGTTTAATTTTAGACAACACCCAAATCAAGGACAACTCCTGCATCATCCATGCCATCATCGGATGGGACGGACGTGTCGGAAACTGGTGTCGTATCGAAGGCTCCGCTCCTACTGGCTCCCATGAACTCGTCACTAAGAATGGTATCAAAATCCAATCCACCACGGTCTTAGGTAGAGATGTCAGTATTAGGGATGAAACTATTATACGTAATTGTATGGTATTACCTCATAAGGAATTGAAGGATAGTTTCCACAACGAAATTTTAATGTAAAATTGACTACTTATTACTAATATAAACAATACTCTATAATCTTTTTTAATATAATTACTATCAATATTTATTAAATATAAGAAAATTACAGAAGGAATCAAATCAAAAGAATGAATTTTAAAATTAAAAATATCAATTAATATACTAAATAAGAATAGATTCCAATTTAAATTGCTTTATTAATATTCTATAATTATTCAAGTGAATTTGGTATTACTTATTATATTGGACAAAAATGCCAAAACATAGAATCCAACCATATATTTGTTATTAGTTTAAGCTTTATAACCGATTGAATGGAATGATTGGCACTGAAATGACATTTACATAAAATATAATTATACTTGAGAGGAATTATTTAATAGAATTTAATGATTATAAATAGTTTGAAATTGTAAATTATATAATTGACAAATAATTCAAGTATTTGAAATTGAGTAAAAATTTAAATTAATAATTTTTTTTTATAGAATGAATTAAATTTTATGATAAAATAATGGAATTTTCCTTAATACTAAATTATTATTTGAATAATCAAAATTAAAGTGAACGAAATTAAGTGTTATTGCCATTGAGTAGGTTGCGACCAGCACAAGCTTTCAAAATTAACAATTTTCAATTGTTTTAAATTACTTAAATACCTCTCCCACCCCAATACCAGTTTCATATCATTGTCCAGATAGTTTAGAAATTCTTGCAGATTGCAATTTCCAGTGGGACACCACTTCATTTTGAGGGGTGAGCCATTATAAAGAAAGTGTAGTTGGAAATTACTGAAATCTTTGGCATCTTTCCGCTTCCACAGTTCAACTATAATGTTGGAGCGGTATGGTGGCCATCTCATATCAATGGCGTTAAGAGCTCCTAATACTGGACTGATGGAAGTATCGTGAGCGGAGTAGTAAAACCATTTAATCTTGATTAGAGATGCTTCCATGTCTTTGAAATGCTGGTGGGTTGTGTCGATGATGTCGTGGTTGTTGAGAAGGTGAGCTACTTGTAACAGAATATTGCGCTTTAATTCAATTAAGAAGCCACCTGCCCTGACAATTGCCAAGTTGGGATACTTCGGATTTAGGTCACGGAATAAGATACGAAGTTCGGAGTTGGCATAGGCCATGGATAAATTGACCCAGTCTGGCTTGATGCAATTGCCTCCAGACGAACAAACTGGGGATTTATTGTGACATTGTCTGGATTGGAAGACGTCGACTAATTTTTCTAGGAATAGGGGATTGTCTCTTAGGAATGCAGTGCCTAATACATTACTGAAAGTTTCTTCAATGGGATCAATAACACTTAGCAAGCGTTGGTATTCTTCGGTTTGGAATTGATCTTTGTCACCAGATTTAATGTTGGGACAGCTTGATTCGTTAATCAACAAAGTTTCCAACTGTCTCGTCACCGAATGAATTTTGATGGGGGATGACATATTAGTAAACGATTGGTTAAAGTATCCTGTAATTAAACTTTGGGCGCTTTGGAAAGTACGCCAATAGTCAGTACTACGCACTTGTATCACTTTTCTAGCATCTTCCCAATCCTTGGGAATGAAATCGAGCTTTTCAGAATAGATTTTATACATATTGTGACCTAGATCGAACAGTTGTCGCATTCCCTTCTCAGTCAACTGTCCCGTGGTACAGTTGCCACTCCAACCCAATGATCGTAAGGGATGGGCGTAACAAGGTTCATCATCAGGCTTACAATCCAATTCGTACTCTTTAACCAAATCAGCTTTGCCAAATCCATCCAGAGTGATAGTGTTCAAATCCTTGGGACATTTCCAACTTTCCTTCTCATAACCAGGAGGTAAAAAATTCTCTGGAGTTCTAGCACCATGTCGTGTCATTAAATAAATCGTCACCAAGTCGTAATCTTTGTCATCCAAAGGTTTGTAAGAGTCTGTTGAAGGAGCACCAGCTTCACAATATGTGTAGTTATCCAAGCTATCTTCCTTTGGCAAGTTGTCCCAAGCGTATTTCAACCTAATATCCAAAGGTTGACTACGACTCGGTTTGGATAAGGTTGGAGTTGATATAGATCCTCTCCAAATTGAAATAAAAATAATCATAAAAGATAAAAATATTATCCATGCTATAATGGTTAGTTTTATGGTTAATTTTATCATTTGTTATTACTATTATTAAGTATATATTATTTTTAAAGTTGAAAGAAATTGATAAAGCTGTATTTATATTTATATTCTTTATCTATGTAGTTTATATTGATCTAGGGGAGGTAGGCTAAATTAACCCTTTTAGGGCAAAAGTCAATTGGAATTGTTTCTACTCAATAATTCATTAATTTTATTCGCTAATTTATTAAAAGCGAATATTAATTGGATATATTTAAGTATTTATGATTGGATCAACTAAATTGGAATTTAAAATGTAATAAATTCACATTTTATCAGTGTAAATAATATATTTTAACAAATTTAACACTAAAGATTAATTAATAAAATTGCAAAATATTTATTGGGGATCAAAGATTAAATAGATAGCTCGAGTCCTCAGAGGGTTAATAATGATATATTTGGAAAGTGATGAAATTTTTAATGAATCAATCCCATAATTAATATTTCTTATGAATTAGTTTTTTAATGTCTATTCAGGACAGCTAATTTTTTCAAAGGAATTAATTGAATAAATTATAAAAGGGTTACTAGATAAAATAATAAATTAATTTAATTCTAAAATTATTGCTTTGTGAAATTCGATCTATATTATTAAATACTAGTAAAATTTATAATTATATAATTATATTAAGCAATTCAAAGTCATTTATAATGATTTATCAATATTACTTTAAATTAAATTTGGTAAGAAATTTATCAAATATTCCCATAATTAAGTCAAATCAATTATTTAAGATTATTTAAAAAGGTAGAAGAAATAAAAAGTGGATATTGAATACATTTATAAATTTATAATATTTTAGACATATAAATTAAAGATTAAATCAAAATTAAAAAGAAAAGGATAAATTTGAAGAAATAAGTAGTAGAAGTATTATAAATTTATTACCTATTGTTAGACAGAATCAAGTATTATATAAAGTAATCAATTCATTAATCTCCATCTCAATTTTACATTAATTATATTTAGAAACGATACAAACCCAATCAAATTAATAGCAATGATAATGATGAATTGGAATTAATCAGAAAGTTGAAAGAATTGCTAAAATCAAGGAAATCCAAATTAAATCAACTTTCCACTTTGAAATCGGATAATGATAACGAATTCAGTAATAAGATCAATTTGCAAAATACTATATTTGGTTCAACTAATACAAGGGATAATATTAACAACGAATCCTGTCATAATGATAATAATGACCAAAATGATAATTATTTGGAATTTTATAATCAACCCGACTTAGGTATTGATAGTTTAGTTAAAATTAAGAAAATTTATTATTATTACTCATATCATATTTTATATATTCATTATAACATTTAAGAAGCAATGAGATTGATACATAATCAGAGTCAGTAAAAGTACTACAATATCTACCCGATGAGTCAATCTTTCTATCCTTTAAACAAGGAGTGATCTCTGAGTATTTAATTTTGAATATTTTGTAAATTATAGTTAATAAATTTAATATAATGTTTATATTTTTTGGAATTGACTCAATTTCCAATATTAATTGATAATCATTGTTAGTTTAGAAATGATTAATTAACATTCAAAAGAGTTTTCAATAGCTTTGGTAAAATAATTTAAAAATTGAAATATATATTATTGAATTAAATTTAATTATTCAATCAAATTTTTTTCATTTATTGAATTGATATATTGATTATTAATAATTAATTATTTTTTATAATTTTAAAAAAAATGTTTAGAATTTTAATTAACCAATTAATATAATTTTAAATCAATTTGAATTGAATATACGTTAATTTTATGAATTGATCATAAATATTGAATTTTATTAGGTATTTCACTGTATTTAAAAATTTTATTATTATAAAATATAAATATTGTTGATTATAACTATAATTGTATTATTTTCATAAAAATGTTTTATTACTATATTCAAATCAGATATACTAAATTTTTAGTTTATTTTTAATTGGAATTATATTAGATGGATTGGATTTAATAATAATTTTCGAAATGATGTAAAGAGTATTTTGATTATAATAGATTTCAGTGTAGCTTATTTTTTTTTGATAAATTCAAGATTATTAATAATTTACATAAGATTTGAAGTATTAATATAATCATATCCAGATATATATATTTCTTTATTGATATTATTTATTTAACATAAATGCAAAGAAATTTAAATGATGCAAAATATTGAACCGATCCGAACAATGAAGATTGTCAGCTTAATTATCTCAACTGAAATAACATGGGGTAATTGAAATTCAATGAGGAGCTTGTATTGACTTGAAATTAATTGGTCAATTCCTAAATTAGGAGGAGACTCCTCAATAAATAAAAACCTTTCAAATTTTTTTCTGGAGTCGTACTAGGAGTCTTGGAAAAACAAATCTCATATTTACAATAAAAAAATAATGAAAAAATAGTTAATTTTGAGGTTTGGAATAGTTTGACTTAATGGATATACAAAGCAAAAGGATAGAATATTTTTTTACATGAAATTTATCAGCTCCTTGTAATAAATAATAAACATTAGAAATATTATTGTTGATGTTGGCATTCATGCATGGAAGAGTATATATACTTGCATTATTGAATAGATTGTGGTTAGAATTCATTCTCACTTTAATTTATAATTTAATATTTAATATTTAATATTTAATTTAATACCTGTCAGTATGAAACTAATTATATTATCATGTTTGTTAACTATTATTATTGGTCAAAATTGTCCTAATGGAATTCGTCAACGTAAAGAAATTCGTCAATTGTCCAGTGATGAATTGGATCGTTTCTTCAAAGCTATATTACAATTGCATTCTGGGAATCGTCCTAATGCTTATGATGCTTTTGTGAAAACTCATTTGGATTACGTACCTCAAGTGCATTCTGTCCCCAAATTTTTGATCTGGCATCGAAGATTTATCAGAGAGTTTGAAGCTGCTTTGCAAGCAATCGATCCTTCAGTCACCCTTCCTTATTGGAATTGGTCTTATGACTCGCAGGCTCCTGAGCTTACTGGCATTCTTAGTGGTAAATACTTCGGTGGCAATGGTGACCAGAATAATGGATATTGTGTTACTGATGGTCAGTTTGCAGGCTGGACAACGTACTATAATGATGGGTCTACCAACACTGGAAGCTGTCTCTCACGTCATTATGACAGTGGTGACCGTATTGGTGCGTTTTATTCGTTGGAAGGTGTTAATTCTATTATTGATCAAGCCACTTCCTATGAAGATTTGCGCACTGGTATTGAATATGCTCCCCACGCTGTGGTACATAATGGTATTGGTGGTCATATGTCTACAATGGCTAGTACCAATGACCCCTTATTCTGGATTCATCATGCCTACTTGGACAAGTTGTATTCAGACTGGCAATTGAAGCACAATGCTTTGATTCACGATTACGAAGGTCAAAATTACGATGGATCAGCTGCCAATATTAATGATCAATTGACTCCATACCCTGAAAGTGTTGGATATGTTATGGACACTAGAAATTTGTGCTATAGCTATGAAGATGATCAAGTGATTCAACCTGTAGTGAATCAACCCACTCCCACTTTGGAATCAATTACTCAACCAACCGCCACAGCCACAATCACTGAATCCTCATTTGCTACCAGCTCAAGTGTAATTGGAAGCAATCCTACCACATCAGGTTCAGCTACTCGTCCTACATCTACCAAACTCAACAATCATAATTCTAATCACACGCAATCTAGTCTTTTTGGAGGTATTCAACTCCCTAAGAACCCATTCATTAATGTTAATAAGATATTCAAAGACCTTAAGGCCAAATCCGAAGAGATTATTAAGAAATTGGCACCTCAGGTAGCTTCCAAAGTGATTGTTTCATCCAATGATCGTACCAATCTCACCTGTATCAGAACACCACCACCAGTTCCAGATGCTTGGATCCGAATGAATGGTTACGATACCACCAAGCTTCGCTCACTTGAGACACAATTGGGTGCATTGATTGTCAAGTATAATCTCATTCCAACATACACTTCTCCGTCCTGTCTCTTAAAGCGCCCTGACATGTTGCTTAAAGTGAATCCTGGCTTGAGTCAAGTAATTGTCAAGAATCAAACTGTGAAATTGGCTCCAATTTACAATAGTTTACCATTGAAGCCTCTTCCTGCAGCACCCTCCGATTTCAAGACGCTACCCAGCATCCAACCTGCGATTTGGATTAGTCCAAGTAATGATGATGATTGTGACAATGCTCCAGTACCTCCTAAGCCAACCCATACACAACAAGTATACACCACCATTCAGGCTAAATCTACCCCCAGAGTATTACCATGTATACCATGCACCACTTCCATTAAATCTCAGCCTACCCCTTGCACCACTACCAAAGCCCGACAAACATCCCAACCATGTACTACTACATCCATCTTGGCAACCTCAACCCCCTGCGCAACCACCACTATCAAAGTTGAAACTTATCAACCAACTCAACATTCCAGTTATCTCATTGCAAAACCTGGATTTTATTAATGATTAATTAATAAACTAATTTCAATTTTTTAATTATCAAGTATTTACAATCAATCCCATTCAAATTCTATCAAAATTCAATTTATGCTATAAATTTGAGATATTGACAAAATACAAAATAATTAATATTACATTTAAAATTACTATAAATACATAGTAGTTTTTTGAGAAAATTTAACTAAAAAAATTATTTTTTGGAAAATATTTATTTTAATAGAAAAATAAAATTTTGAAAATTTGTTAACTTTATTTTTCTAATTTTCAATTTAATTAAATATTTGATATTATTAAGAATCATTATTATATATATTTTAATAATGAATTAGAATTAAAATCATATATTTAATTATATTACTGATAAAACTGAAATTTCCTCAAATTTTAATCTTTTAATATTATTATTAAGATAATGATTTTAAATAAATAAGATAATATTATCAATAATTAATTTCAGATTATATTTAAAATTAATATCCTTAATTGATATATTTATTACAAGCTTATATTATAGACTATAATATAATTATTA
>JNEM01010371.1:0-12305 GCA_000697335.1 Conidiobolus incongruus B7586 | reverse complement strand
TTAAATTTTATTAAATATTCATAATAAATATATAATAAAGTTATATATATATATTATAATTTAATATATTATATTAATAATATCTTAAAATATTATTAAAACACTATAATATATTATCTAAGCTAAATAAAAACATTATTTAAAAGACTTAGCAATATAATTCTATCTATTATATATATAATAATGAAAATTTAATAAATAACTATTTATATAGTAATGTTTTGATTATTTGAAAATTATTATCTCCATATAGATATTAAGATAGTTTATTATATTTTGTTTGTTTCTTTAAATATATATCTATATTATAAAGTAATAAATTAAATCATATTAAAATATTAAGTTAATTTATATGGAACATACTAAATATCAAATATTTATTTATTAAAAATTTTTGATTTAAATATATTTTGCAAAAATATATAAACTCATATATTTAATTTCTATTTTAGATTTAAATTCAACCAACCTAGAATACAGTGATTAAAATTTAATATTTTTATGTTGAGGTTAAATTCTATCAAATTGAAAAATATGATTTTTGTTTAATATTTGATAATTAGTTTTGGGTCATAAATTTCAAGCCCAAATGTTGATTTTAAAAATTTAATCTATATTTTAATATATTATTATCTAGAATTATCAATAAAGAGTCACTCAAAGCTTTTAATATGATTTACTATGAATAGTTAATTATTTGACAAATCTAATATTTAATATAAACTTAGCAATCAACATTATAATATTCTTTGAATAATATGGATAATTAAAATTTTTTAAGATATCAGTCTAAATATCACTTAAAAAACTATTAACAAATATCTAATGTAAATGTGGTACGAATTTGGGTACAATTAACACAGAGCTCAATTATTGTTAATTGATTAGAAGCAAAAGGCTCAAATTTAAAGATCATATACTTAGTGATTGAATAGAAAAATTGTCACTGATATCATATGATATAGATGATTCCTAGAGTGCTTGAATGTATCCAATAGCATCAGTAAAATTAGATTTAATCATGAAATGATATAAATGGCACGAATCTTTGCATCTCATTCAGCAAATTTGTTATTTTTCAAATTACCCATAATTTAAAAAACAATTTAAATTTATTATATAATTGATTATCAGGAATCTCCTTCAATTTGGTATAGAATAGTTAAATTAATATAAGATGACTGTCAATAATATTCCTACTAAATTAAAAGGCTTCGATTTTTGGAAAAATACTTTAAAATCAGCTAAATATGTGGTTGCTCCTATGGTATGTTTTATGTTAAGGATGTATTTCATTATATTAACATTGTTTTAGGTTGATCAATCTGAATTGGTAATTAGCCTAATATATTTTATAGCCTAAAAATTAATTATTTATATAAGACATGGAGAATGCTATCAAGAAAATACAATGCTGAATTATGCTATACTCCAATGTTTCATGCTAGAATGTTTGGAGATCCTAATAATTCTAGTTACAAAAAAGAAGTATGGCATACAATTCCTGAAGATCGTCCTTTAATTGTTCAAGTAATTTATCAATTTCATGAAAATAATATTCACTTACATTTTTGTCCTTAAGTTCTGTTCCAATAATCCTGATGAACTTCTAAGAGCTGCTAAACTTGTTGAAACAGAATGCGATGCTGTTGATATTAACTTAGGATGTCCTCAACATATTGCTAAAAGAGGTCACTATGGTTCTTATTTACAGGATGAGTGGGAATTGATTGAAAAAATGGGTAAGATTTTATTTTATATATGTTTTGACTATATTAACAGTTTTTACTAGTTCGCATTTTGGATGAAAATTTGGCTGTTCCTGTCACTTGTAAAATCAGAATTTTCCCGGATGTTGAAAAGACCATTCGATATGCTAAAATGTTAGAAAATGCTGGTTGTCAGGTATTCTTAATTATTACTATTCAATACAAACAATATCATTAATTGCATTTATTTAGCTTCTAACTGTTCATGGTAGACTTAGAGAACAAAAGGGTCATAATACTGGATTGGCTGATTGGGAACAAATTAAGAGAGTTAAAGAAGCCGTCAATATTCCAGTTTTTGCCAATGGGAATATTTTATACCACGAAGACATTGCCAGATGTATGGAGCAAACTGGTGTCGAGGGAGTTATGTCCGCCGAAGCTAATCTTTACAATCCAGCTTTATTTAGCGGCAAAGAATTACCTTTATGGGTTTTGGGTGAAGAATATATCGAACTATGTAAAAAATACGAATATTCTAATAAGAATAGCTACATAAAAGCACATTTATTTAAACTCTATAAGCAATGGTAAGTATTTACTATACATATCTCTATAGTATCGTGCACTAATCAAATAACTCAATCTAGTTTATCTATTCACACTGATATTCGTGATCAATTAGCTCAAGCTAAAGGTTTAGTAGAATACGAGCAAGTTGTCAAAACCCTTAATGAAAAATTAAAGGTAGGCATAATACATTTTAATTTTGATTTTATTTCAATTAACATGTTTATTTAGGAAGTTGCTTCTAAGCATACCGAACCAATTGATTATAGCCTTGATGAAAAAGGTTATAAAAAACTGCCCTATTGGATTGCTCAATCTTACATCCGACCACCACCAGGAGTCAATGAATCTAAAAACAAAATTCTTCAAGAATTGAATAAGAAGAATGCAACTCAAAATGATACTGCCAAAGATTCCGATAAGGCTGAATCAGCTAATACATCTGAATCCATTCAAGCTTCTTCTAATTCTAAGGCAGCTGAGGCAAAAGAACCAATTAATCTCATCACAACTATTGAAAATGATTCAATTTTGAAAGTTTCAAATGGTAAAAGAAAAATAGATGAAACTAATTAATTCAGATATATCCATTATCCAAATTAGATATTGATATATACAATTTTTCATAGAACTTAATACTCATAATAAATATTCATTTATTAATCCAAATTTATGATAACTGAATTTAAATATTATCAATATCAAGTTTATTATTCGCATTGTTTTAAGTGATTATAAATACTTATAATTATTTTGATTAATTTTGATTTAGAGTTGCTAATCTAATATTATATGGTTATTAAGTTTTATTGTTAATAATAGATTGATACCTCAATTCAAATTTTGTATTAATATTTTATTATATGTTTTTATTAAAATAATATTTGATCCTCATATTTTGTAAACTATATTTTTTATATTTATTGCTATTTGTAAAAAATTTGAGTTTAAATATTATAATTAATTATAATTTTCATTTATTTTTAATATGTTACTAAAATTTATTTAAGTAGTAATATTTATAATTAATGGTTTAAACATCTTTAATCAGTATAATTTTATCTATCTCTACCAAATAATAAGTTTAAATTTAATATAATCACCAAATTATCAAACATCCTTAAACTTGCTTTTAAAATCATTTCACATAGATGTTTATTTATTTGACTGATACATTATATCGTATATGATACATTTTAAATATAATAAATTTGGCTAAATTAACAAATTTCAAATTATTTTAAATGATAAACATTATCTCAATTGTTTAGTTTGAATATTAACTTTCAAAATTTAATTTGATAAAATTATTAATACTTGTCTGTAGATATATATTGAAGAATAAATATAATAATTACATTGATGTTATAAGAATTTATTTAAAATTGAATTAATAAACTAAATACAATAAAACAAAAGTATCTAAATTAGTCTAAATATTTAAAGAGTGTCATTGACAGGGATTTCAGCAGTAGGAGAGTTTTCAGAGTTGTTAGATTGACTAGTGTAGATTGCCTCATACATCTTTTGTTGTGAAATCTCCTCCTCTTCATCGGTGTAATCATCTAAGAAGGTTAATAATCCATCATTTTCCAATACAGGTAATAAATATCTAAATACCGTATTAATATTTGATAAATATTAATCAAATTAATCAAAAACTTACTGAGGATCTTTCCATAATTGATGGTCAGATGGTGGAATGGTTTGTAAACATGTACCATCCAAATAATGTTGACTTAACTGATTGCTATCAGATGCAGTAAAATCACAGGTAATGCAATTCAAGTTACGAGTTTGGAATCGAATAAAGTTGATTAAAGCGATAGATTTATAGAAATCAAGCTCATTCTTGTGGCATACTTCGTCTAAATCAAAATTGTAGGTATTTGCCATGTATTCCAAAGCTTCATGAGGATTATCAAAAATTTTGTCATCAAATAAGGACTTTGTTGGCTCATTTTCAATTTCATCCCATTCAGCCCATGAACTAAAAACTAATCAGATCAAATCAAAACTTTTTAATATTATTAATCTTACTCATCTCTTTTATCTTCGTCCGAATCATATTTTTCATTTTCAAAGCTTTCCCAGTTTTTTCCAGGTTCCTATTTGATAATATATCAAATAATTGCTAGAGGATTATTTTAATATAAAAATTTACCAAGTAATTGATGACATAGAATTTATCATATAGCTGATTACGGGCATTAATCTTAAAATGCTTCTTCTTTCTCATGTGCTTGCGGAGTACAGTACTATTTGTGAAATACTTTTCACAGTAAATACATTGAAGACTAAAAATATATTAATTTCACATTTAATAAAATGAAACAATAACAATCATACCTTTCAAGTTTAGCTTCTAAGATATCTAAAAATTCACTGACGTGAACCAAATTATCGTGTAATCCAATGTTGAAATTATGATCAACGAACATATGACGGAATAAGATTGATCTAATAATCGTTTAAAATATCAAGTCAATAATGCATCAAGAAATATACTAACCTATTTTCGCAAACTACTTGACAAAATAAACATTTCCTAGGTTGCAAATTGTCATGATGTCTTTCCTTTTCTTGAATGTCCAAAATTTCTTTCTATTTTGATTCGATATAAGATAAAATTTTGATGAAAATACAAGTTATTTTACCAATTTGGTTTGTTGCAAAGATTTTCTAAGCTTTAAATCATCAGGACAATTTTTTGGGTTGATTGAGTATGATTGGGTTCCTATATTAAGTGAATAAATGAGATTAATTATAAAATATGATTAAAAATACCATCAGATTCAGAAACTATTACATCTTGAACAGAGTTAGAGTTAATTCTATTGGCCCATTCATTCAAATATTCTTGAAGAACGGAGTGCATATGATCCAAATGGTAGAATGTAATGTGATGGTTCTCTTTGAGATGATCATTTAATTTGACGAATTCAGTAAATGGTTCTGCAATCTTGCAAGAAAATGGACAAACAATATCATCCATAAATGGGACGTGAGGAATAACGTTTTCATCATCTTCTTCGTTATCATTTTCAACATCTTGTTCATTCATTACAACTTTTACTGGGGGATTGTTAAGATTTGATTTTTTATTCTTGAGCTTTGGTCGGGCATTATTATCTTGAATAGAAGCAGATTTAGTGGAGTTACGTCTCTGATTGTTTTTTGGTACTTTACTTTTTGTTTCACTTTTCTTGGGTTTTGAACTAGAGGCTAGATTTTGAAGATCTCTTTGCTGTTGTCTAATAGCATCTTTTCTCCAAGCAGTACCAAAACGTTTCTTATCCCCTGTTGATTTCTTTTTTGGATCAGGACCGAGAATGACTTCTTTGATTTGTTCTTCGAGGTCAGGCAAGCTGTCTGAAGCTAAGGAAGGAGGATTACTTGGTTCAGTTGTTTGTTGAAGATTAGTGGGGATATTGACTGGAGAAGTTGAGAGCTGTGAATCTTCGTTGGTGGTCATTTAGGAATAAAGAGGAGAATTATAGGAAATTAGATTTAGTAGAGTGTTCAGTTTTAAGAGGGGAGTTTATATAGTAAGATTCTATATAATAAATGTAAACCAAAATGGTAATGAAATGTTTATGTGAAAGTTGCCATTTTTTCATGATTCTATAAAAAGGCAAATCAATTTCTAATGACATTATGGGAAAAATCCACCAAAATTTATTATTGTGTGTATTACTTAATTTCCTTCAAGAGTCTTCTAAATTTTTTGAGAACTATCATTGTTATTGATAATAGTTATGAGCTATATTGCATTAACTCGAAGGAAGATATTGGTTGAAAACTCAGTTGTAATTGATTTATTACCTTATCTCTATTAAATCTCTGTGTTTTTATATATACTTTTCTTATAAATCTATCGCGGTTTTGTGTGAAAATTGGATTTAATTCACTTGATAAATACTTAATATATTATAATTTAATTTATCATTAATATTGGTGTATTTTTTCACAATTTTATGGTTTCACTTATTCATAATTAAAATTGAAAAGTATTTAAAAATTTTACTCATTTCAATATTTCTATCATTAGGTTTTGAATTCTATTAATTGGAATCTCTAATACATTGTTCCTAGTTTTAATAGTAGTCAAATTGTGAATTAACACTCTAATGAATTAATAATTTATATCAATAACTATCATACAAATATTTTAATTAGTTGTCAAATAAACCATGAATATATTAATACTTCACAATATTGAGTATAAAGAATCAAACTCAAAGGGAGCTGTAATATTTTGTGTTGGTATAAGTGAAGCAGATTATTTAACCAAAAATTCTAAAATCATTGTAATTAATTTTTAACACTATAGATCTAGCAAACATATAGCATATTAAATTTAAGTTTAACAAGCAAAGTAATGATATTATGAGTTAACAAACAATATAGCTACTCCTGGATCCAAAATCTCTCTAAAAGCATAATTTTTATAATATATTTAAATTATTTAAAGTCAAATAACAACGACAATACTAATATTTATTAGAAATTTACTACCGAAATATATTTTGAGAAAAAATGGTAATTTTAATATTCTATATATAATTCAAGTCAAGAAAAGAATGGAGTACAGTTTGATAATGCATATATCTCTAATCACTAGTTAGAGAGTTATATGGTATATTTCTTTTGGAAATCAAAAGAATAATTCATGAATAAGAGCTAGGTAACTAGTAGATCAAAAACCAATATAAGGGAAAAATAAGCTTTTCAGACATGTCAGTAAATATATCATCAAATTTATATTATCTCATCATATATTACTGAATATTAGTAATATTTACATAATTAAATTTTATGTCTATCAATGTGATTAAATTTACAATATTAAATGATGCTTATAATTCAACTGGTCCAAAATTGATCAAATCTGATTGCCCTTGTACAAGCTTTACATCAAGTCTAGAAACCCCAAGGGAGGAAACTCCAAGACCAATCTTGGAAGACTAGTTTGATTGACTGTAAAATGGCAAAGAAGTATGATTGTAATAATATTAATGTCTGCATCCATTTTTTAAGACATTGAGGATATTTGAAAGGTTTGATTAATTTAAATTATATAAGCTGACATTTATAATCATCATATATTTTCCTGTTGTGATATTTTTTGTAAACGATTATCTTTATACAAAAGACATTTCCTTGATTTATTAACTGAGTTTGTCTTAAATTCATAATATAATCATTTTAACTTGAATAATTTATACTTTTTTCATTATCTTTTAAGTTTTAAATTGAAACATAATTAATTTATAGTAATATATAATGATTAATTTTGTAAGGTACATATATCAAATATATGTTTTTCAATTTTTTATTTTATTAGTTATTATAATTATTCTTAAACAACTATTGAGATTTTTTAGGATTATTAGTTTAATAACTCATTATGAGTATAATAAATACAAGAAATTTACGCAAAATTTTTACTTGTCTAATAAATTAAAAAAAACCAGTTACAAAAGTTTATGAATCAAGAATAGGAACAAAATCCTTAGTTTGAATATATTCAATTATGGAGCTTAGTTATTATTTTTGATTTTCAACAATACTAAAACAAAATATATTTAGTTCAGATAATAATATCAAAAAATTATACATTTTTAATATATAAGCATAAATAATTAGTATCTAATAATATTAATACATTAACTATATATATAATGTTATTAAGTATATTCATAAATTTGGTAATGATATCAATATATATCATAATTTGTAATTAATGATATTAAGCTTAATAGGCATAATATAAAGTATATATACTATATAAAAACTAACAATAATTACATAAAAAATTAAAAGCTTAAATATTCAATAATGAGTTTATTAAACCAAAACATTAAATAAGATAATATGAAATTAAAAATTAACTTTCTAATCAAATATAACACAATTGGCATTTACAAAATAAATCAATAAAATTGCAGCTTATTCTTATATATTCAACACAGAAATATAGTTAGAATTATTCATATTTTATTATGAATGAAAGAGAACGTACTAAAATTTTTACTTTTTGAAACTAAATACTATTGCAAAATAGTGCCCAGGTATCTTTTTTCGAAGAGAGAGTTTATATAGTCCTTGATATATATTAATACACATTTTTAAAACCAATGAAATTCTGCAAATGACAAAAAATCTGCTTCACATATTTTTAATAATTAATGGTATAAAATATTTTCAACATCATAATAAAAAGTTATTTCTAGCCAAACTTTTATATTTTATATTTGCATTACATTCTATAGTAAAGAGCATATATGACTATATGCTTTTAATAAAATACCAAGATCGATTCTTGATTTATTGACTTGACATTATGTAAATGTTCATTGAATTCTATTTGATTTTAAAACGTTAAGATAAAATTAACAAGCATCTCTAATTTTTCTGTTGATTCACAGTGATAATGTATTCCTCAATTTTAAATATGGATTATATTACAAATAATATTGAACAAAAATCAGCATCAACCATGATTTTTTATATATTGAATAATTAGAAATTTTATATTATATATATAACATTAAAAATCAGTTATATATTCAATTTCGATAATTTTGACCATCCCATAATAAATTATTTGAAATCCTTAGCAGTAACGGATTCAAACAAAACTTAGTTATAAAAGTTTAATATTCATAAAGTGATATATATGATTGTAATTAAAGTGTGACCCAATCGATATATAATAAAAACACATATTTGTAATTATTTATATTGAGTTACCCGTATTGTTATAATTAGTATCTGTAAAAGTATTACCTCTACGATTCTAAGCAATGAAATTTGATATAGTATGAAAATCAAAGATGATGATTATGGTAAGTCAACAGCAACCTATTAATAATATAATTGCAATGGTGAAATATCTAAATGAGTAATACAAGATGTTGCATATGTAATCATGTCAGTTTAATCCAATCAACTCCTTTAATTAACCTAATAATATTCATGTTTTAACTAGTACATTTTAGGCTTATTTGAATAGGTACATTATAAAAATTGGCAGAATGATACATTAATTCTATATATTGATATTTTCAAATTTAAAAATATATATAATATATTTAAATAATAAAGCAATATCCTTTAATATTATATAATATCTGTTTCATTTATTGTTTTTTCCATTTTATTATTTCAATAATCACTTTACATATTTATCATCGAAAATATAATGAATGATGAATCAGGCAATTAGGAGATATCAAATATAATTGGATAATCTATGTTGATCAGCCAATAGATAATGTTTATTTTGATTTGATAAAATAAAGTGCAATGTTAATTTAAGAATTGGGCCAATTATTTTGATTGATGATGAAATAAGAACTGTGATTAATTTCATTCTTGTAACTGAATAGGAAGGGTGAAGGAAAGTTTAGGGTCATACCTTAAGTTATTAAGTCTAAGTGTTTCAATAATTTATACAATTATATTTTGAACTTCCAATTCCTAATTATTTTACTGTTTAATTTTAATAATTAAAATATTCTAAATTCATAATATCAAATGGAAACTGAATCCAACTGGAAGTTTACTCAATGCTTCGGTGAAAAAGGCGATGCTAGCGAAGTTAGCGAAGGTAATTTTTAATGCTCATTTTTAATCTGAATTCTTTACTCAAGCGTCATCCACCCTATTTCTAGCTGATATTATTTCAACTGTGGAATTTGACCACTCTGGCAACTTTCTTGCTACAGGTGATAAAGGAGGACGTGTTGTACTTTTTGAAAGACATGAGCTTGTAAGTTTATCTTATTTTCATTGTTTAATTTAGCCTCATCTTTCAATTTACCCATTAAAACTTTTGCTGAATTTATAGAAAAAAGGAAAAGAATATAAATTTTATACTGAATTCCAATCTCATGAGCCTGAATTCGATTATTTAAAAAGTTTAGAAATCGAAGAAAAAATAAACAAAATCAAGTGGTGTCGTAGACAAAATTCAGCTCATTTTCTTTTATCAACTAATGGTATGATATTTATTTTATTATTAAATTTATTAAACTAAATTAATTTTACTTTCACTCAGATAAAACTATCAAACTATGGAAAGTTTATGATAAAACTGTTAAGGTAGTTTCTGAGAACAATCTTGGATCTGCATCTTCTCCTAGGATCTTCAACCATTCTAATTTGAAACTCCCAACTTTACGCATAAATGAATCGGTTGTTGCTGCTGTACCTCGTAGAGTTTATGCTAATGCTCATGCATACCATATTAACTCTATATCCATTAATTCTGATGCAGAAACCTATATTTCTGCTGATGACTTGCGTATCAATTTGTGGAATTTGAACATCTCGGACCGTAGTTTCAATATTGTTGATATTAAACCTGTAAATATGGAAGAGCTTACTGAAGTTATTACAGCTGCCGAGTTTCATCCAATTCATTGTAATCTTTTAATGTATAGTAGTAGCAAAGGTAATATCAAGTTATGTGACATGCGTTCTGCTGCCCTTTGCGACAATTATGCCCAAGTATTTGAAGAGCCTGAAGATCCTGGAAATAGATCCTTTTTTTCAGAAATTATCTCTTCCATTTCCGATATTAGATTTAGTGCGGATGGTCGTTATATCCTTTCTCGTGATTACCTGAACTTACGCATATGGGACATTAATATGCCTAATCAACCTTTAAAGACCATTAGTATTCACGAACATTTGCGTAGTAAACTATGCGACCTTTATGAAAATGACTGTATTTTCGACAAATTTGAATGTATGTTTAGCGGTGATGGGAACCAAGTATTAGCAGGTTCTTATAGTAATCAGCTCACAGTGTACGATATCCATGGCGAATACGACACTACTTTGCATGCTGATAAAAATGCATTTAAAAGTAAACGAGTTGGAGTTGTACATCCTCGTGGTACTAGACCTAATATTAACAAAATGGATGATATGTCAAGCCCTGCAGATTTCAATCACAAAGTTCTCCATGCTTCTTGGCATCCTCAAGAAAACACCATTGCTGTTGCTGCTACAAACAATCTTTTCATATTCTCCTCCGAATCCACCTAAACCACTTAGATCCTCACTATTTACTGTACATTGACTGACCCTTTTATCTCCTACTGTTTCAAAAATTCATCCTTATTCCTTCAGCGGTATTAATCTACTCTTATCGTCTTACTTCCTACAGTGAGTTGTCTTTAATATTTTACATTGGAAATTTGTGAGTTTGGTCTAGTCTTTGATCCTTTTAATAAATATCTGGTTCACCTTTATTGGTTTTAGATTCGTTTTTATTTTTTCTAATTCACTCTAATTCTAATATTTTATATTATATAATATAACTAACTACACTTCATTTTTAAAAATGGCCAAGTTTATTCAATTTATATAAGTATATACTTGATACTGAAATTGTATTAACAACACAGTTAATTTGAAAAATCGTACAATATGAACCATGTTTGATATTTTCAATATTACTTATATCATTTGTAAAATAGGGAACAAACAATATTGACAATAACAAAATATCAATCAAATTATTAATAAATTTAATCTGCAAATTATTACTTAACTGAAATTTGATTAACATAATAGGAATGTTGTTTGCATTAACTGGATTTCAATATATATTTAAATAAAATGAATAATTTCTATTATTAAGGGTTAATAATATTTATTAATATGATAAAGATTTAATGATATTGATTATTTATTATTATGGTCAATAAAATAAATATTATTATTTTGCTTAATTATATAATTTGGAATAATTTTGAATATTAATATAATAGCATATGATTTGAATTAATTTAATTAAACAAATTTTAAGAATTTGAAAATTTATTATAATTTTTCATAAAGCTTATAATATAATTAATATTTTAAAAAATTTTTAATTTTTTTATTATCTGAATTCAAGTGACTCTTTACTTAATTAATAATATATTATTTAATAATATCAAGAGTATTATATATTAACCTATAAAAATAAGTTATAAAATCAAATATATATATATAAATATATATTTA
>JNEM01010370.1:0-13525 GCA_000697335.1 Conidiobolus incongruus B7586 | reverse complement strand
ATCGGGGTATCGATCCCCGTGCCTCTCGCATGCTAAGCGAGCGCTCTACCATTTGAGCTAATTCCCCCTAAAATTCCTTATTAAAGTTCATATCACACATCAAGTGAAAATGTTTTATTTCAAAATCACATTACTATTCCTTATACAATCTTTATCAAATTTTTCACTCTTATTTCATCAATTCAAAATTAATGATTGCATTTATTTTGATTTTGATTTTGATTTCGATATAGTACGCAGAATATTATATTTTATATTCAAATATTTAAATTGATAAATATAGGTAATATGCTAAGATTATAAGATCATTTTCAACATTCTAAATAATTTTTTTACTTATTACAAGTTGAAAAATGTTTTATTTTGTATTCAAGTAAAAAATTTATTATAACTTGCAAATGGATCTACTAAATCATTGAAAATTGACTACGGCAATAATCCAAATGTGAAATTTTCAATATAAAAATATAATATTGAACCACAGTTAATGATAATATTACTTCTAATATGATTATGATGATAATTTTAATTTGTTTTAATAGATAAATGAAATATAATTTTAACAAATTTTTAATGTTTCATAACTAAGTTCTAATATCATTACATGACTTATCAAATATACTAACAGAATATTTAACCCAGGCGAATGAATTCACAAATAGGAAAATATGTATTTCTAAATTAAATATAAGCTCCAATGCTGTAATATGTTAGCAATATATTAGTATAATAGATTCAATGAAAATTAATATACTACCGAGATATTTAAAAGTACAATAATAACATGCAAAATATAAAGAGAAAGTGCTACTCTACTTTTGGTTAAAAGAGTCCAACTGTTCCTGATACTCAGCCATAAGTGCACGTTGTTTACCAATAGTATCTTCGAAACGTTTCTAAAATATAAATTAGTATAAAAATGTATAAAGAATATTAATTAATTTACTCTGATAATTGGATTTGTAATTCTGGTGAGTTCTTGAACCTTCTTCTCGATATCCTTCTCCATATTTGAAATTGTATCTCTCAATCTAGCCTTTTCAGCTGCATCTTCCTCATCCTCTTCGTCTTCGTCTTCACTAGTTTCGTCGTCATCGTCATCATCGTCATCGTCTTCTTCGTTTTGATTCTGAGCGGATGATTGAGCGTCCGACATGGCAACTTCAGCTTCATCGCCGCTAGGAGCATTTGTATCGGAGCGAAGATTGGTTCGATCGTCGTCATCATCTAGGAATTGAACATCGCTGGGATCGTCCATATCCACATGGCTGTCTAATTCGTCCCGGATTGATCGTCCTATGGCGGATTCGTTGTCACTGTCGTAGTCGGCGCCTTCATGTAGATCTGGATTTACAATTAGTATTTGAGTGTCTATTCTTATATTTTCGATGCAAGCTTACCGTAAACTACATCTATAGCATTCAAATCCTCTTCTAATAACTTTTCCAACTCAGCTTCGACAGTTTCACCAATCTAATATTTGGCTATTGCTTATGTATTAAATTATGTATTACTAGTTACCTGTTTCGTTGTCCTCTTTCTAAATCTTCTCTGTCTAGCATTCTTGAGTGGAGGTGTAAGACCATCAGGCCATAAGTAAGGTTCGTCAGGGTTCATAGGTTTGGATGGTGCATTGCCAGGGTCTTGAATAACCAACATCTGAGATATATCCGCAATCTTATAGAGATTTTTAGCGTCTAAAGTTTTATGAGTCTCCACAATACATGGTAAATCTACGAGACGTGTTGAATATGTTTGATTGTCAAATACAAAAGTGCCCTTTCTATCCTCTGAAAAATGATTAAAAATAGAATAAATTACACACTTTAAATAGTATACCTTGAAATTCTAATTTAACTCCTTCCAAAGGTTCCCTTTTATCCACAAGTTCCCTCAATTTTGGTGCCAAGCTCTCTGGAACTCTCAATATTAGGTGCTCTTCAGGTGCGAATTCAATGTCTAATTCATCTTCTATCAGCTTCTTGGTGTTAATTTTCAACAAAATCCTATTCTTTTCAGCCTCCGCTTCCCTCTGCTTCTTACTGCGACGCTTAGCCCTAGGAGCACCTTTAGAAGGTTTGGAATCACTATCACCAGCTGCTTTAGGTTCTTTAATTCTTAGTTTTTTCTGACTATTAACATCTTGCGTTGACGGATTCATTTTATTAAGTTAATTTATTGATAGATTGTTTGAAATTTTGTCATTAATTATTAATTATTGGGATTTGTTTACTGAATATACCTACCTAAATACCTTTGGTTTAAAATATTATACTTATGGGATTGGTTCAGATTTAAATTATTTCAAAATTTTGTTTAATAGAATTTCGAAATTTTAATTCATGATTGTATTTACAAAATTTTAAATAAACTTGTACATAAAATAAATATTTATTTGATCTATTATCAAGAATTCTAATGGAATCAAATAATATATTCTTGATGATAAACAATTCTTGATAAATTTGTATTATATAACTTCAATTCAAATTTCTTATGGAACATTGCGCGTAATATATCTTAGTACAATGAATTCTTGATCAAATAAACTTATTTATAGTTCATTTATTGTCACGGGCCGGAAGACCCGTTCGACTTTAACAATTCAGTTGATTCGAGAACCCCATCATAGATCTACCTATAACATGACCACAAAATACACCCGAGCAATGAAATCAATCTTTCTTCCGACTTGTCGCTCGTATGCTGGTAAGGCACGTCAAATAAACTATAAATATACTGACTACAACCAAGTTGTCACGTCGGTCCTCTTCCTAGGGTACTGCCCAATAATCCAGGTCAAACAATAAGCTGTCCCTTTTATATCACCTAACAGGCGCCGTCCCGGAAGACAACTATTTAATTAAAAATTATTAGACACTAGACTTCCCAGCCAGTGTCATTATCATTTTGAGAATTTATATTCATTTTACTAAATGATAATATCACATTAATAGACATTGTTAATAGTGTTATTTTACAAATCTTCTAACAAATTAATATTTTGTTTTTCAATATAATTAGATATAAGTAAAATGTATATATTATAGATTATTGTTAAATAATAATATTTTAATACTATGGTCAACTTTTTTTAAACTATATGAATGTAAGTTAACCTAATTTAAACATTGGAAACTTATATTAAAAGGAGAATAAATACATTTTAATATTATAATCATGTTAGATCAAATTGAATCTATTACTAAAATTCAACTTTGAAATTTATATATCATTTGAAAATTTAGTAATTGACTTAATATTATATTTTATTATATTAAGATAATACTAATGGTAATTAATATCCCAGAATATACATCTATAAAACTCATAAATATTACCTGGATAAAGCAATTTCCAGATCTCAAAAGAATCTTTCAGAATAGAGGGATGAAGATCCAAAGGAATATTATCAATAAACAAAAGTATTCCTGGTTTCGAAAATTTAACCAAAAGTTACTTTATGGGAGCCAATTACTTATTATTATAAGTCTTAATAAATTCATTTTATCAAACTGAGATTGTGACTATATGCTTTCAACCACGCTTTGTTTATTCTTTTAACCATTTTTGCAGCTTTAAGCTTGAATTCCGAATCTACTTTCTTATCTCATTATATATAAATGTGAGTTGTATTTAAATCTACATACTTTATCTAATGTGAACAAATAATAATATATTTTATATTTTCATCTTAATACTCAAAAACCGTTTGTTTGACTATTTTTATCAAATTCTAACCCTTGAACTTTAGAACTTCTAATTCAAACATATTTCCTCTTAATTGAATATATCACATTTGATGTAAGGTTTAACAAGTAAAGGAATGAATGATTCACATAAAAAGTATTTTATCAACATATATTATATATAGTTTATCAATCCAGGCTTAAACCTTTGAGAAGACCCAAAAATTCTACTTAATAGTTATATTTGAGATTGTTCAAAATATTTTTAATTTTCTCAATATTTCTAATAGCAATATCATAAAGATCAACACATTCTAAAATAGAGAAGATGGCTTATGATGATTTATTCAAATTTAAAATTGTATTAGATAACACAAATTTTATAATAAAAACTAAAAAATTGATCAGTTTTTTATAATAAAGAGGTTGAATATATTCAAAATATTAGAGCTTATAGCATGAATTAGTTTTTAAGAAAATCTTGTTAAAATATATCTTTAACACAACAATATTTAGTAATTATATTGTCAATATTATAGATTTTAACATTATAGATACTAAATTTATTAATAACATATAATATGCTAGGAGACAATGAAAATTTTAGAAACCAATTCAAAATCATATTAATTTTACCTATCACAAGTAGAAGGAGCCAGCATATATGGTATAAAACTACCTCTACTTCTAATTCTACTACTACGATTATCAGCCACCATCTTCCGAACCATACATGCTAATTCGGCAATTGCGTGTTTGAAATCCGATGGAGTCCCTGCGACAATTGAAAGTGCCCTTTTTTTGGGACTCTTCAAAGTGAATCCTTTCATTATCGCCATAGTTTGGTCTTCAGCCAATTTATCAACTAAAATATAATATTTCGAAAAGAAACCTATACACTTCCAAGTTCAGTTGATATTATCAGCTTGGTCTTGATAATTTCCCTTTTATATCCTGAGCCAAATTTGGAGTAAAATTTTAAAATTTAAGGAGGATGGAAGAATAAAATCAAACTTAATGACAGTACCAAAGAAGGAATTTTTTCCAACTTGAATATAATCAATATCTTCTTTTGAAGTTAGTTTACATTTTGACTATTTTTTAGCTTTAAACTAGGATCCTTGATCTTTAGGTTCTGTGAATATATAAATATACCTTTTGGATTTAGATTTATACCAGATATTACCTTGAATTTGAAATAATAGGAAATTTTTTAATTTCCAATTTTTCAAACATATTATTAGTTTGAAATAAATAAATATATACAAAGTTAATAGAGATTATATATTTTTAATATATATATATATATATATATATTAGTTTTTTTGATTAAAAAATTAACTTTTTAAAATTGGTTGTTTAATTTAATTATGTTTAAACCAAATAGTAATCATCAAAAGTTTTTTATTTTGGTATTAGTAAAACTTAACCATAAACCCTCTAAAATTATTTAAAATTTACAAGCAACTTTTGGTAATAAAGTATTATTTAAATCAACAATTTATTACTAGGTAAATTACTTTAAGGCTAAAAGAGAAACTATTTAAAACCTGCTAAAATTTAAAAAACTAACTTCAATTATTATTTTTTCAATTGTAAATAGAGTGAAAAAATATATTGAAAAGCACCTTTTTATTTTAGCTAAAGAATTATCTAAGCACTTTAATATTAGTTTTACAAGTATTTTATATATTTTAAAGTTTAAACTAAAATTAATAAATAAAAATATAAAATAGATACCTTATAATTTAACTAAAGCTTAAAAAAAAACTAGAGTAGCTATTGTTAAATAAAACCTATTAAAATATTACTAGAAGTTTAAACTTTTACAGTGAATAATTATAATTAATGAATTTTAAATCCCTATGTATAATCCTTTATTAAAACACAAATCAAAATGCTAGATTAAGCTAAATTAACCCCCTTTACAAATCCCTTTAAATAAGCATTTTATTAATAAGTGAATGTTAATTATTATAATAGATTATAATAGTATATGTTATTCTTATTTAATTCCTGAAGGAAAATCAATTAATAGTAAATTATATATTGTTTTTTTAAATAAAAGTATTTCTAATTGGTATTCTTAATATAATTTGAGAAAACTTATTATTTTGTATAATAATTGCAAAATACATAAATCTAAAGCTGTAAAAAACTTTCTAATTAAAAATAACTGGAAAGAACTACCACATCTAGTATATTCTTTTGATTATAACCTATGTGATTATAATTGCTTTAAGCAATTAAAAAACCAGCTTGTAGGAAAGAAAATTTCTACAGGAAAATTTAATTGGTTTGTGAAACATCAAATTTTAGTCTTTAATAAAAAGAATTGTTTTTTAAGTGTTAGAAGTTTGCCAAAAGTATAGTAAAAAGTTATTAATAATAAAAGAAACTATTAAATTTATATTATATATTTATTTTTATATATCATATATTCAAATGTTTATTTATTTTTAATTGCAAAAAATTCCTATTATTAAAAATGCAGAGTAATAATATAAGGATTTCACTTGACACTGTAATTTAATATATCTCAAAATATTCTTCATTATAATTGAGAAGGGTCTAATCTATATATTATCAATTTGACATAACAATAATTGATTAACTAACTGGTTTTACAATTTTATCAAATGAATATACAAATATCAATCTAAAAATTTTCTAATTCAGCAATAGCATTGCAGCCCTTCAATTTTGACATATTTTCGTGCACCATGAAATAATTCTCAAAAATGATTAAATAATTTATCATTTGTATTAGCAATTCTTGTGGCACCATCCTTTAATCTGAGACTTGAAAAAAATTCACTTATCTTATTTAATATTAATCAAATTCATTATTTTAATTATCTCGATACTTGTTTAAAAGGTTCTCATTCCAAATTTAGGAAATAGCGAAATATTTATATTTTATCATTTATTATAATTCAAATTATAATCATCAATTGCTAAAATATCTGTTTTCCAATTTAAATATAAATGAAAGAATTCAATTTAAGGTTTTATATTACACAATACTGACGACCGTAATTGTGGGAGGAAATAGAATTTTAGAGCTTAAACCGGGAATCGCCAGTGGTAAGCGGTAGGTTACCACAGAGTCAAGGGAAATTAATGGGATTGCCTCAATGAGGTGAAAATGACTTACTGCGAATAAAGTAAATACTCAATACTTTTGTGAGAGTTATGAGGAAAACTTAGAGACTGGATACTTTTGAAATGAAGATAAGAGATATGACTATTAGTTCGTTCGTGATAATCTTATTTTAGCTCTTATCGCTGATCTTTACGGATAGGAGTGGCTCAGTGACAGAAAGGAACACAACCTCCCGATTCAGGAATGGGTGTTATCCAATGTGACTTCTTGATACACTGTGATAATCGCAGTTTCTTGAGTGATTGACAAGATTATTTCCCATAAGGAATATAGTAATAAAAATGACATCAACTTTTAATTAATATTAAGCTTCCAAAATATTATTCATAGTTATATTAATTTTTTTCATAGATATATAGTCTGATTGAATGATATATTATATAAAACTATATTAGAAAATTACATTATTAGAATTTTTTATTGATATTATAATAATTGTGTAGATATTATTTATTTCAGAAAAAAATTTAAGAATTAAAAAGTTTTGATACTTTGATATAAAATTATAATATATTGTATTTCCAATAATTTGCATTTACTTTACCATTTATTTATAATATATATTCGAAAAATTTTTTGATATCGATATATCAAAATATAAGTGTGAATATATATATAATAAAATTTAAAAAGCAAGAAAATATATTTTTTATTTTAATCTTTTTAAAATTGTATGATATAATCAAATTTGATTAACTTAATAATCGATATTAAAAAATATTATTCAATTTTAATATTGGATAACATTCAAAACAACATCCAAACACACTAAAAATTAAAATTATCACAAAAAATCGTATAAAATATATAGAATATCACTATATAAATTGTTGACGTGTATTATATATTGAATTCATCCGCTACAATCATATAATATCAGAATTAATTAATTAGTTTTACGAGACAAATTATCTAAGAAATAAATCATGTTTTTTCATTATTTCCATTGACTTTGAACTATGATCTTATTAAATAAAATCTATTATATTTAATAAGTAAAAAATTGATTTAAATTATCTGTATTCTATAAATCTTATATGTTAATATTGATTATATTTTATTGAAAACAAAATCTAATTACAATAGTAAAAAATCGCTTTGCTTTTATTACAAAATGATCATATATTTTTATTCTAATTTGGGAATTGAATAATATATACATTACTCAATACTTTAAAATAAAAAATATCAAAGTATAAAAGAATTATTTACATTCATTGATAGATGATTAATAATTGATTTTACATTGATAACAATAATATTATATTTGGGAAATTAAAATTAAATAGAGATTTATAAGTTCAGTTATTAGTTACATATTGAAACTCAAAAGTAGCTATAATATAATGCCAGTTTTCCGAATTGACTTATCAATTCAAGACCCATTTATGCTAAATAAAAATTTAATAGAATTTAAACTAAAGTTGTTATGTAAAAGATAAAAGAAATTATTATAATAATGAGTAGCTATTTAGAGTGCTTGATGAGTCAAATGATTATAACCTTTGGGTATCAATATAATACCAATTAACATCAATTATCTTATACTAAGTAACTCTCTAATAAAACATGGTCATTGAAAAATAAAGCTTTTATAAAATTGATTAGTTTTATTTATAATTATAGTTAATTTAAATTCTATTCTTTCACGAAAGATAACCAAATCATTTTGAAAATATTATAAATTTTGATTTCTAAATAGAAATTTTATGAAAATAATACATGAAAAAATTTATAAAATACAAATATTATATATCAATTATAAATTTTTAATTAGAATCTATATTTAAAATCTCTATTTTAAATACTAATTGAAAATATTTCTAAATTATGATACTCAAGTTGATTCAATAATATCAGAAAATATTGATTAACATCTTGATATTTGAATATTATTTTATGGAATAAATGAATCAATCATCCTTCAAGTGATTATTATGTATATTCAAATATGATTTATATGATATTAACTATATCCATGAAATATAAATCATTCCAAATTTTAATATATTATTTTTCATATTAAGCTCAATTATTCAATTTCTAAGTATTTTGCTTATTTTGATGTTATCCATTGATGATCACAATTATATCAAAGATGAATATACTGTGTCTCCGTATTGTAAAAACAAATATATCATTGATATTCTATTATTTGTTAATTTTATTCCTTCTTTTGATGTATTAAATTTTAATCTTATCCTATACTTTAAATTTTAAGCATAATGATAATTAGAGAAGTTTGGTACAACTAACTCAATATTATTTGTGATTTACTCAAACTGTATAAATATTTATATATTAAATGGTGAATAGTAAAGTTTTATTTTTGGCAATCAATTAATCTCATATCTAGTTGCATGATATTAAACTAATATATTTGAGGTTTTATAAAAATGTAAATAAACATATTGATTATATAAAAGATAATGAGTCTGTCATTTAATTATTTAATGATATTTAATAGCTATATTTTTTTTATTTTATAATATTCAATTCAGACTCTCAATTAGAAAATAGAGAGTGGATTGATAAAACAATTTGGGAAAATCATTTATATGCATTCCAGAAAATATATATTAATAAATACAATTATTCTGTTAGTTATATATTCTTAAAATTATTAACTTATACCTGATATTAATAAAACACAAAATCCCGGAATTCTGATCCGAATCAAACAAAATTTTAAATGGTCTATACATTAATTAAAATTGAAATTGTCAAAAATAGTAGATTACTTAATAATAGTATTAAACGGCTGAATTATTAATATTAATTAAAAAGGTTTTAATTGTGAAATATTCAGCAGTTATAAACTAAGATATAGGATTATTGATATTATTCAAAATTTATATAAAGATTAATATTTAATTGGAAAATATTGGAGGATTAACTCAATCTAGACATTGAGTCCGATATCGATGCTCCAAAAGTTTGTCCAGCTTTAGAAGTTGTAGCAGGAAGAGAGATTTCATTTGTATGAATTTCTTTGTATTCTCCCAAATTTGGGTAGGCCCAATTTCCGGAACCTGCTCTATAATTCTGGCGTAAAATTTGGCAACCAGTTACTAAGATGGGATGCCAAAAGTCCATTGGGATTGAGCTATCAATTGATAATATTCCTGGTTTTGATCGTCCTAATGTGAAGCCATCTAGTATTGCAAGGATGCGGTCACTGTTTGATGGATCTACTAGGTTGTATGCACTGGTCTTGTAGCTTTCGCGTCTCCACATCCATTTGATTTGGTTTGGATTTCCTGAATATTGAACTTTGATATGATAACACATATATAAATCGGGCTTCATTTTCAATTTTTTGATTGGTGATGATGGTGGTAGTTTGATATGAAAATTATTTCCTATCAAAGCTTTGTTTTTGCATTTAATATATTTCGAACCATCAGATGTAGTCAATTTGGTATCAAATGGCATTCTGCAATGGAAGTAGAAAAACTCTTGCTTGGGACCTTTGACTTCATAGATGTTATAATCTGAATTAGGTTTAAAACCAAAGTAGTATTTAATATCAAATGACATAATTTATAAAAAGATTTGAATTGTTATATTTTTCATTTTATATCACTGCATTCATATATTTATATATTAGCATATTCAACCAATTTGTAAGTACTCCCGAGCTGTCCCATATCAAAATTTTGTAAAATGGAATTTATGGAATAATTCAAGTTTAATTTAATATTTTTAGTCAATATTGAAAAATATACTTGTTTGAAGGATTGAGATTCAAAATTATGTAATCTAATTTTTTTATATTTGAAATAATCCACCCTATTTGGTTATATTGATTACGCAATCTAATCTAATAAGGAAATGCATAAAATTTATTCCTTTTCTAGAATAAAATGCATATGGTACAAGGTTTGTTGTATAAATAACTTTTGAAGTTTCAAAAAAAAAATATAAGTATTATTTCAGTGCCATTAAAATTAGCATCGGTTTGGTTAATTCATTCGCTAAGTTTTCAATTTCCAAAATAGACAGTGTGAATATTTGGTAGATTCAAGCTTATCATCAAAACTCTTACATTATCATTATTAACTTTAAATACTTAATCATTGTTTGGTCATAATGAAGTCAACACCATAAAGTGTCAATTATATTTTATATTTTTAAAATATTACTTAATAAAATATGAACTTAAACTGATCAAATTATTTTTATTAATTCATATCACAAAATTATATTCAGAACAAATTAAACATAAAATTACTAAATTATAGGCAACGATAAACAAAAAAAATTTTCTCACACAAAATCCTCATTTGAAATCGGATGAGTAAAATAAGTTATCTTCAATAAAAAGTATTCAAATTGAAATATCAAATATCAAATTTCACCCACCATTTGACCATTCATTACCCATAGAAATATTGGATAAATTATAAAATTTTATTTTATAATGTTTGTTTGATTAATTACAAAGGAATATATATAATATTTAACTTTAATTATTATTAATTTAATTAACCGAAAATTGTATTATCAAATTTTTGATTATTAAATAATTTTATAATTTATTATACAATTAAAATCTCTATATAATCATATTTGGTTCACATAAAATGCTGTAAGAGTTAAAAATAAATAATATTATCTTTTTTATCAATAAAAATATAGTTATGGTAGTATAAAGAAATTGTGATGATAGTGACAAGTCACGTGATTAGACGGTTTTTAATAAAATAAATTATATTATTTATAATTAATTTGATCAGGATAAAACTTAATTAAATTAATATTTGAAATAGACTTGTTTAATATCCAATCAAACAATAAATTATATTATTAAAGAACATTATTAGCTATTTAAGTATATTCAACATGCAATAATTCAAATTGGTATTAACATTCAATTCAGTACTATTTAATTATTATATGCCAGCTTGATTAAAACACAACCAACAACATTTCAAAACATTTCAGATGAATCAAGTGTAGGATTTATTGATTATATTATTCAATATATCGATTTATAACTATATTTAAAATCATTTAATTTTATTCAGGACTTTGTAATGTATATGACTATTTTTTCGATTTTATCATTAAAATGAACTTTGAATATAATTTTAATACAATATTCTTTGATTTCAATAATCACTATTACTCCCTAAGGTTTAAGCCTATTTATATTTAACTCATATGTTTGATTATATTTTTACTCTTATTATCTTAACTAAATATATAATAGATAGATTTAATAGTTTATATACTTATATGATATATTATTTTATATTTATTATTCATCTATATTACAAAAATTTCATTACTTTCTATTATTTTAATATTTAAGCTATAATATTCAAATATAACATGTTTTTTGATTATTCAAGTATAATTATAATAATTTTAATCTTTGCCATCAAAAACGATGATCTTTAAATATATCAAAATTATTTTTAATAATTATCATATTTTAAAATTTTTGTAATAGACTTATTTTTATTAGTGAATATAATAATTAAAATATGATATTAATATTATTCAATAATAAATATTGTATTTTCTCTATGATTATTATAGATGGTGTAAGGTGAGGTGCAATGACTATTTTTGTTACCTAATAGTAGATAAGTGTATATTAAGTTTTATTAACTAAAGTAGTGTTTGGAATAAGCTATTGGATTTGGTAATTAAGACTGACCAATATTGCAATATGTGTCGTAAATAATGTTCAATTAAGGTAAAGCCTCCTAATAGAATAGAAGCCTGAAGCTAGAAATGGTGCCAAGGGTAGCCCTTTCAGATCTGACAATATCATTACAATATATTATGATTTTGACGATATTAATTAATATTTAATTTTATAATGATTGATGATAATTTTGATTACAAAATAATAGAAATTGTTATCTATTAAAATTTAATGTGTTTACGATAATTAATATCAAATATATTGTTTGATATTAATAATTTTTATACTAAAAATTTTAGAGCCAAAAACATTAAATATTGAATTTTTTAATTCTAATTATTGTGATTTCTTCAATTCTATTTAAAAGTTCACTAATATTTATATTTCGTTAATTTCTATTCAAAATTAAATCTTATTAAACCTGAAATATTTAACTTTACTGCTTAAAAACTTAATTATAGCTCTATAATATTTTTTTCATTCAATAATAACAACTTATACTTTAATTTTAATTTATTTGAATATTTTATAAAATAAATAAGTTATATAAAGTTATATTTGAACTATAATGAATTGTATATATAGATGAAATATCATTTTTTATAAAATATATTTAAAAAATTATAAATAATAATATATCTTTATTATAAACATAATAGGTGATAAAATAGATATAATATAAAGGAAGACTTGATATAAAACTAACATGGCCTCTATTATAACATCAACACTATGACAAGATGATATAAATATAAATAAAGTTTAATTAAGCTTTGTAAACAAATAAGACAATATATATATATATATCAGCTTTAATATTAGATAATATCAATAATATGTATTGATAAATATAATTTTAACCTTAAAAAGATAATAATAAAGATAAAATATTTTAAGAATTTAAAGGAAAAAATAATATTTATTTAATATATCAATATTATATATTTAATTAATTAAAAATTAAATAAGTTAAAAAAAACTATAAATAAGGAGTTTAAGAATTAATTTAAT
>JNEM01010368.1:0-27103 GCA_000697335.1 Conidiobolus incongruus B7586 | reverse complement strand
GGAAGGAATGACGCTCAGGACAGATATTTCCAAAAATTGCAAAAGTTGACTAATGGAGAAAGTAAGTTAGAATCGCCATGTAGTATTCAAGGCCATTTGGAAACTCAATCCATTGACAGTCGCAATGTGACAATTGTAGGCAAAAGTAATTTCACTCAATGTATATCAGAAACTTATCAACTCCTCAACAAGCAGACTGAGTGCTTCACTTCCAAATGTGCGATCAATGGTGAATTCATTTCGGATATTCCAGATAATATGGATTTGTATGCTGTGTCAACATTCTCCGAAACAGCTAAATTCTTTCAATGTAGTGGCAAAAAACCTCTTAAATGCTTGTTAGAATCCGCACAAAAGCAATGTAATTTGGGAGTTGATGACTATATCAAATACAATGATAAGAACAAGAATGACTGGAACTTTTGGAACTATTGCTTTAATGCCGCTTATATGGTCAATGTCTTGAAGGAAGGGTACGGCATAGGATTGGATCGTCACCTCATCTTTAGTAGTGAGATTGACAGTGTCAATATCACATGGAATTTGGGGGCTATGATTTACGAAGTGGGTCAACTTCTAGAGAAAGGTCAGTGCTGTGACAGGAATGGAGAATTGCCATAGTATTCCGAATATCCAGTCAAACAACATCATAATCATTGATAACTATAGTTTCATTTGATTAAAATCATATATTGTTTATTTATTAAATTAATAACTTTTATTTGTAATAATTTTTAGATCACACAAATTGCGCATATTGGTAATTGTAAATAAATACTTTAATCACCACAAACCTCTCAAATCAATATTCCTTTTCAAAATATCACTAAATATAGTTCTGAATATTAAAAATACTATTATAAATCTATTGTATTTAAAGATCAATATTTTGTTGGTAATTTATTTGGTTCATTTGGATTTAGACTGTAAATTTTCAATTATCAAAAAAAAATATTAAATCATCTTGACAAATATAAAATATTCAAACTAATGATTCAATAAAAATTGTAGTTGAATTTCAAAAAAATAATTATACAGTTAAAATATATCAATAATTATTCTATTTAAATTTAAATTATAATATTTTGATGATTTTACTTATTTAATAATAAATCAATATAAAATTTTTGAATATAATTGAAATTCATTAATTTTTTTTTCAACATAGATTGATCAAACTATTAAAGTTTGGATAAAATAATAATAATCTGAAATATTTTTGAATAGTAACAATAATTTGAGGGATTTTTGATGAAATTGATTTTAAGAAAATTGAACATCATTTTGGCATTCTTAACAAATATGAAGAACTAACTACATTGGGTTTTTAAAATAGACATCTAAATCACTAACTATTGGTTACATTTTTATGGATATTTCCACAAATAGAAATTCTAAAATACCAAATTAAATATCGATTCCCATAAACTCCGAGATCTGATTATCAATAAAAACCTTAAATAACTAGTAAATCATTAATTAAAAAAGTTTCAAATTAACCTCAATAATTACCATTACACTTACATTAAATCATTCCCAAATCATTTTTTCTATCTTATATATTATCATATCAATGTCATAACCATTATCATTTCTTGAACTTTTAAAAAGAAATTTATCAAAAAAAAATGAATTATATATTAATATTCAATATTATTTGGTTTTACTTAAGTGTTGTAGGTTGTGTCAATATTGAATATAGTAAATGGTCTCAAGGGTCAAATTTGGTTAAGAATTTCAATAATTCTAGAATTGATAAGTGGCTATATATGGAAGAAGATAGAGACAAATTAAATTACGGTATTATAATAGACGCTGGAAGTACCGGAACGTAAGTATTGATTTTTAATCAATCTTAAATGGATCACTTATACTAATTAGAAATTAGTCGTTTATTCATATACGAATTTTATAACTCTACAAATTGTGAACATTCACCATATATAAAACCCTCTATTGCTAGGGAAGGGCCTAGGAAGGGGAAGCAATTTAAAATCAAGAAAAATGTAGGGATTCAGGATTTGAGACCGGAAGAAATAGCCGGATTTTTGGAGAGTTTTGTCCAGAGTGCGAAGGATTTTATTCCTCAGGAGAAACATGAGCATACTCCGATATTTTTGAAGGCCACAGCGGGTATGCGACTCATCGATTACGATTTGGCGAATAGGCTGATTGATGCTATTAAGGATGTGTTTAGGGTGTCGGGATTCATGTTTGATGAACGATTTGGAGCTCAAATCATCCCAGGCGAGTATGAGGGTGTGTTTGGTTGGATGAGTGTGAACTATCTTGCGGAGGTATTGGGCGACCCTACTGGTGAGATTCCTAGTGTTGGTTATTTCGATCTAGGAGGTGCCAGTTGTCAAATCACATTTGAACCTCATGTCATACCTCTTGAAGAGTCCTTTCCCATCAACCTTAACGGCACCAGTAGAGTTGTTTATACGCACAGTTATTTAAAGTACGGCCGCAATCAAGCAAGATGGCGCCATTATGAAGATTTGTATCATGCTGCCGAAAATAAGAACTACCCACTCAAATCCCCATGTCTCATCCGCGATTACTACGATTCCATGACAATCAACGACCAAAACGTCACGATTGTAGGTACTGGCGACTTTCATCAATGTCTCAAAGAAACGAAAAAGCTCCTCAACTTGGATTCTGAGTGCTTCACCTACAATTGCGGAGTCAACAGCGTCTTTATGCCACCAATTCAATCCGAAATGGAACTTTATGGCGCTTCCAGCATGTACGACACCGCTAAATTCTTTAAATGTGATGGTCTCACCAACCTCCGCTGCCTCAAGGACAAAGCGAGCAAGAAATGTGAAGTGAGTCTCAAAAAGTATAAAAAGAAGCATGCCAAATATATCGACGACAAAGATTTTTGGAACTTTTGCTTCAATGCCGCCTTTATAATTAATTTGATCGGGGAGGGCTATGGTCTAGATTTAGATCGTCCCATCAACTTCGACGAAGAAGTCAACGGCATCGATATCGGTTGGACTCTGGGAGCTATGATCTATGAGGTGAATTTACTACATCCAAGTGGTCAGTGCTGTCCTTAGTAGCCTAATCTAATCATCGATATAATATCAATAAAAATAATACTGATAGACTCAAATCAATACTATACCGTTATATTATCCTTGATAATTTTGATATTGATTTTTAGATTAGAATTTTTGATAATTTGTTCACCCACAATTAAACCATCGAAAACTCAGAAAATTAAATGGTTCAATGGTCACACTAAAAATGGGTTGGATTTGGATGTTTAACTACCAATCCAATTTTAAATAGAATTGATATTATATAGTAATTTAATGTATTGATGGATAATTTTGAACTTAACACTTCAACAAATGTTAAACGTTCGATGGAGGAAAACGAAACTTACAATTCTACTGTTCAAAATGATGACATTTTATCAAAGTGGGAACATGAAATATCATATCCTGAATTAAGATACACCTGTTGCAATTGGTCTTCAATACCTGGGGGCTGGATTATTGATCATCCTTTTTATAGCCGACATTTATCAACGAATTATAGTCTTAACAAAGAGGATGTAAGCAATTTCAATCTTGATGATGATTATGTTGAATTAGTAAGTTTCATTCAATTTTCAAATCATTGTGAACTTAACAGATTCCATAGCAATCACATTCAACTGATATTGACGATATTCAAGGCCTTCAAGCCTACCTTAACATTATGAATCCATTCCAAGCGCACGAACTTATCCACATCCTAGCAGATCTCCAATATTTACAAACCACTGACAATAATCAAGTGATGATATTCAAAAACATTCCCCCCAAGCTCCAATTATTCCTTGAATCCATATGGAAGGATAAGCTTCCAGACACTGCATTATGGCAAAGGGAACCCCTGTTTGATCAATTATTCATTAATTGGTACCAACCAGGTCAAGGTATCATCAAGCATGTGGATCTCCCAGTTTTTGATGATGGGATCCTCAGTCTCAGTTTAGGTGACTCCTGTATCATGCACTTTAATCCAGTTGATGATCATACTGGACCATCTAAAGAAATAGTGTTAAGACATACAGATGGATTAACCATAGAAGGGGTTGCTAGATATCAATATAGTCATCATATAGATTTTTGCGAGAATGAAATGACTGATGACGGAATTTGGATAACTAGGGGTCATCGCGTGAGTTTAACAATGAGGAGGATGAAATGTGATTAATTGATTTATTATTTCTTTTTAATATGTTTTTTGGTTAATTATAATAAAATTTTGAACAATAATTTTGTATAATAATAATAATCATCATCATATTAAACTATTTTAGAAATATTTAATAATTAACAATTAATATTCGATTAAATTGATGCAAAGAAGTTTGAAATTAAATGATAGGGAAAAATCCCATAATAATTAATTCTGACCAAGGTTTGCATAAATTATCTAATCAAGTTGATTTTAAATTCAATTATATAAATGGTAGTATAAATAATAATAAAATTTATTCAAAATGGCAATGTCGATGAATTTCAAAAAGGTATTTAAAGTCTAAATATACTTTAAACAAAATGTATTAATTGATTTTGATTAGTCAAAATTACCTCCTGAAGTTAATAGAATTTTATATGTCAAGTAAATTTTATTTAATTTCTTTTGATATTTAAATATTAATTTAATAATTTTAGAGGTTTGCCTTTTAAAATTACCCCTGAAGAAATGTACGATTTATTTGGAAAGTACGGCGCTTTGAGACAAGTTAGATTGTAAGTGTTCATTACCCAATTATGAAGCTTATTACTAACAAAATTTTAGAGGTAACGCTCCAGATACTAGAGGAAGTGCATATATTGTTTACGAAGATATTTTCGATGCTAAGACTGCTTGCGAGCATTTGAATGGCTTCAATATTCAGGGACGTTATCTCGTGGTATTGTACCATCAAGCTTCGAAACAGAGTAAGAAAGATGACTTACAGAGGAAGGAGGAGGAAATTGCTCAGTTAAAGAAGTAAGTCAATTTTTTTATTTTAGAAGTTGATTTGATTTCTAATATAGATTTTTTAGGCAATTGGCAATGAATTAATACGTTTATTTATATCGAATCACTGAAGACTAGTTATCATTATCAATCATATATATTTTTCTGATCACTTTGTAGCAATAGTAAAAAACCATTTATACCCATTACGATTCATTTATTATTATTTTTTGAACTTTATCCATTTTTTAAATAAATATCTTTTTCATGGTTTGAAATTAATATTAACAAAATATATGGTTAATTATATCTTCCAAAATTAAATAATTTTATATTTTCGAAATTATTGTTTGACAAATAGAGCAGTATTCAATATATATATCCAAATATTTAGATATATTGATTACTTTAAATCAGTACATAGATTCATTTAATGATATTTATATGGTGACTTTATTTATTTTTCTGAATTATAAATCGTAATTCAGAAAATAAAATTATCAGTAATTTAAAATATTCGAAATTACTATTACCTAAATTTCCAGAAATATAAAATATATGAATTATTGAAATAAAGCAAACAGGACTAATCACCAAAAATAGTTTGAATTTTGAAAATTATTTAATGATTGTTGACTGAACTTTCAATATATATATATATATATTTGAAATATTTAACAATTTTGGTATATAATATAGCCAAAATTTCGCAATTTCTAGAATTAACTTGATAGGTACCTCGAAATTGGATGAAATATAATGTTGTATATTTTCAATCGTTGCTAATAAATAGAATTAATAAATTTCTTTTTGGACTTTATTAGCTTAAATATAAATTATTGCTATTTCTCAATATTTAGATAGTAACTTTAAACGTTATTTACTAGAAGAGCTATTAATAATTGATCTATTAAGAGTATTCAAATTTGGCAATATTAGCTCAAATTTTGAGGTAAAAAATTAATTACTTCTATTGGTTCAAATTGTTTAAATTGAATTGAAATTGGAATGATGATAACTATGATCTAATCATATCTAGTGATAAGATATTTTTTTGATATTTTATTAAATTTTATCAATATATTGTTGAATAATTTATTGTAAAATACTATAATACGAAACTAATATATATTAGGTAATTTTATTAATTATTTCATTTTAAATATCGTTAATAGATCTCATCTAATCTAAAAAACACCTAAATAATACAATTGATAAGGTTAATCCCATAGAATTTTCATTGAGAAATTTTGATGTGTGTCATAATTTTAGAAATATGAAAACTAACTAAATTTAAACTATCTAAAAGTTATAGTAAATCAGTCAATATCTATCAACTAATAGATTCATTAAAGATGTATCGTCCTTGTTTGAACTTGGCCAAGAATGCTGTTAAGCAACAATCCCAAATCGTCAAGCGTTTCGCTTCCACCGCTACTCCCGCTTCCTCCACCTTGACCCCTTCCCTCCTCAACAGCATTGAACTCCAATGGACCAAATTGAGTGAAGAAGAACGCAAATCTATCTCTGCTCAACTCCAAGAAATCCAAAAACAAGACTGGAAAAAATTGACCCCTGAAGAAAAGCGTGCTGGTAACAATCTCCCAATGATTGATTGATAATTAAATTAATCTAATGCTTTTTAATTAGCTTACTGGGTTGCTTTCGGTCCCCACGGTCCCCGTGAACCCCTTCCCAGCTTTGGTCTCAAGGTCCCTCTCGGCGTCCTCGGTCTCTTGGGTGTCTCTACTGCCCTCTTCTTATGGGTCCGCTCCTTAGGTAATTTTTCTTAATTTTTTAATGTGATTCATTTTTTGACTTTAATTTTAGCTCAACCTGCCCCTCACACTATGACCACCGAATGGCAAGAAGCTACCAACGAATATATGAAGGGACAAAAGGCTAACCCCATCACTGGTATCTCTTCCGAAGGTTACAAGGGTAAAGGCTTCGTTGGTATGTAGAAAACTTAATTTACCAATAATCAATTAAAATCTTTTCAAAAATTTGTTATTATTTATATTTTATTTCTTTCAAAATATTATACAAGTCTTTTCATTTAGCTCAATAATGAAATGATCATTTTAAATTTGAACGTTTTAGATTCGATATTATTTCATATGATAATTCTCAAAATTTAATGGATAAAATATTTTTTTTAGTTGATATCATTATTTGCATTTAACAATATTTTTTATTTAACTATCAAACTCTTTTTATGATACGTAAACAAAATTTATCTCACTTTTAAAATCATTGTCACTAATATTTAATCAATTTGATAATAATACCTTTTGTTCAATTATGATTTATTTAATTCGATATGATAACAACTGATTTATTCCATATATCAGCTTAAATCATTTATTATGCATTTCTTTACTATATATATTTCAAAGAATTTATCAAGTCACTAATCTCAAAATTATTTAATGCTTAATTTATTAATGTAATATTTATGATATAACTGTAGGAATTTTATAAGAACCGAATTTTAAAAATATTTTCAAATGTTGGATCGATTCAATAGAAAAACTATAGTTTAGAGAAATTAGATAGTTTAGATATTAGAATTAAAAAACTTAATATTATAAATGGAAACCATTAAATGGTTTATATAATGAATGAAAATTGAATAAATATTGATTATCAAAGAAAAAAAAATGTTTTGAAAAATTCAAATTAATTTTCTTAATAACCTTAATAGGCAATGGTGGTTTAGTGGTATAATTACCGCCTGCCACGCGGTAGACCGGGGTTCGATTCCCCGCCATTGCATTTTCCCCCTCCTTATAGGTTTTTATTAATATTTTTATCATATTTAATTTATTTTTGAATTCATAATTAAATATTTTAATTTATCAAATTTCCTACAATTACATTACACTATTCGAATATAAGTATCTAACTTGATTATTAAATTTTATTAATTATTTACTTGATATTATTTCAATTTGTTGATAATTATGAATTTTTAAAATTAATATAAATTCACTATGTATTGAAATTTATTAAATATAAAAAATTCATTTATTCAAGTTTATTTCATTAAACAAAATCAATTTATATAATGTTTATCTTATTTTAATTTTAATTCGAAGATCATCCTCAAATACAATTTCGAATCATCGTCTCCGATGTTTCTAAATATGTGAATTAGGTTTGACTTCAATATCATTACTCTTTGATTAGTAATTGAATTCTCAAATTCTCACATTATTATAGAGATGATATTCATCCTAGCGGTAGTAATTGAATAAACTAAAGATGGAGATACCGATGTAATTTGGTTGTCAAAGTATTGAAATGGAAAACAGTCCGAAAATATGTCAATTAAAAAAATTTTTGAAACTTTATTTCTTGGGTATAATACTCGGAATTTATTTAGGATATTGTCATATTGAATACTTTATTATTGTAAATATTTAATGAGAGATTGATCACTAACTATAAATTAAATATGTTACACACAATAATTTGATTTGATTTGAATCAATTTTTAGGTGTATAATTAGCACTTGGTGATTTTTTATGTATTTATGCTCTTGGGTATTTTATTGTTTACTATCAACTTACCAGTGTAAAACAGTTTTTCATACAGGTAAACTTTAAAGTAGTTAGCTTGTTCTTATTCTTATTTTATTCGTAGTAAATCAATTCGATTTGGATGGTAATGCTTGTCCTTTACCAACCCGTCGAAATATGGTTTGCCCCAAATTATGTGTGAACAATGTGGATCATTGCCCTCCCAAGCTAAAACCTATTTGTGCTGAGGGAATGGCATACTGCCCAGATGGTAAGTGTTATCCGGAAAAATGCCCAGATACTCTTGTAAATCCATGTAACTGCGGTCAACCCAACGATTTGGGCTCGATTCCCTGTAATATTACTATAGTTACAACTGTTCATGTTCAGAATTATAAAAAATCTGACGAGGCTCAACTGCTTAGTTCTGAATGTGCGAAACAGCTGGAACTCCAGGGTGAGTGGGATATTTATAATGGAGAAAAGAGCGATAAACCTTATTGGGCACAATGTCCACGCTCTGCAGATCCAACATGGACATACACTGAAACCATTTGGAAAGCAGTGTTTGGATATGTTGGTGCTCAAGCTGGTATCCTGATTATATGGCAGGTATACAAGATCATGATGGAGCTTGGATCCCGAGACATGCTTGCATGTGAGCGTTCTCCACAAGTGTCAGAATCTTTTGATAATGGAAGTACAAATGGATATGGAATGAATACTGAAAAATCACTTGGGTCAAAATATTTGAAAATGATGGAAAAGAATGACTTGTTCCCAATCAGTGGTTATAAGAGTCATTATTTTGGCACTTTTGCTTTTTATACTCTGTGCCTAACAACGGTGATGTTCTGGGTATTTATTTTCATTAATGTATTAGATTACTATGGTGATATTACTGGGACACCATTCGGTGTTTACAAAAATTCATGGGCGCTGTCTTCAAAAACAATGATGGCTGTTTGGATATGTACCGCAGTGTGGATTGTTAGTCTTAATATTGTGAAAGCTCATGTACGTAATTATTTTCGCATAAAGGTCAATCCTCTTAATGGAGATTATATAGAAATCAAAAAACCTCGACAACCAACAATCCTCAGCGAGAATCAAACTACAAGATTGGTGAAATTTGTACAATCAATTGAACATGTTATCAAACGTACAATTGGCTGGGACAAATTTATTACAACTGAAAGACTATATAGAACACATACTGGAAGATACTATTTCACCTATCAGTGTACACGCCTGATCTATCAAGAGAAACTGGGATTCTTTGCATCCCACAAATTCCAACTTGGCAGCAGTTATGAAGACTTTGCTCCTTTGGCTAACGGAATCACAGAGGAAGAAGCCAAACGTCGACTTGAATTGAAAGGTCCAAACTTCATCTCCGTCAAAGTCGATAACCTACCAATGGCCATGGCAAGAGAATTAATGGGATTCTTCTATGCTTATCAATTTATGCTCTTCACTATCCTTTTCTACATTGATTACTATATTATGGCTTTCGTAATTACTGCTGTCATTATATTTTCAGCATTTGTCAAAGTGATCACTAAGAGAAGCTCGGAACTTCGTGTTAAATCCATGGCTGAACAGACTTCTCATGTTAAAGTGCTCAGAGATGGCCGTTGGATGGAATATTCGAGCGATCAACTCGTTCCTGGTGATATTATAGCCATTTTGGATAAAGAAGTTCTACGATGTGACTGTGTCCTACTCTCTGGAACAGCTGTAGTTGATGAAAGTTCTCTGACTGGAGAGCCTTTACCAATTAGAAAATTCCCATTACCATCTGATCATATTAATTTTGATGCTTCTTCTCATTCTAAAATTTATGTATTATTTGATGGTACAAGAGCTGTCCAAGTCGTTCCAGATCCTGGTGAATTGTATGTTAAGGCATTAGTGCTCGAGACTTGTACTTCTACAGATAAGGGCAAATTGATTCGAAAGATTTTATACTCTCAACCTATTTCTTTTATTTTTGATGAAGAACTTAAAGTCGTTATCGTGGTTTTAGTCCTTTGGGGTTTCTTTATCTTCGGATTTGGTGTCTGGTTCATGAGTCAAGAACTTGCAGTTGCTTGGTTCTATAGTGTATTTGCTATTGCTGGTGTCATCAACCCTCTTTTGCCCGCTGCTCTTGTGATTGGTCAAAGTGTGGCAGCGAAAAGACTTCGGGATCGTAGAATTTTCTGTGTGGATTGTCCTAGAATCATTATTGCTGGTAAAGTAGAATTATTCTGCTTCGACAAGACTGGAACTTTGACGAAAGATGGCCTTGATTTTCTCGGAGGTCAACCAACTGTACTTACTGGAGGAGGAGTTAAATTAGGGGAAATAGCTGCTGATGCGACAAAATTCCCACTTGAGTTTGAAGTTGGACTTGCTAGTTGTCATTCGGTTACAAGTGTCAATGGAATGCTTGTAGGAAATCCCGTAGATATTGAAATGTTTAAATTTATCGATTGGAACCTTGATAATCCCCAACAGACCAATTATCTTGATACGATTAAATCGAAATCTGGAAAAACTATTCACGTCATTCAGAGATTCCAGTTTGTGCATGCTAGAGCTTCTATGTCTGTTGCTGTGCTCGATCCTAATACCGGTCATGTACATATTTACGTTAAAGGATCTTTCGAAAAATTGAAAGAGCTGTGTAAATCAACTACATTCCCAGTTGATTACGATGAACAAACCGAAAGTTTGGCGACTAGAGGTTGTTACGTATTAGGTCTTGGCCATAAAGATCTCGGTGTAGTTCCTATTGATAAAGTCAAGGAAATGACAAGAGACCAGCTGGAATCCAACATTGATTTAATAGGTTTAATTGTTTTTAGCAATCAGTTGAAGCCTGATACCAAAAATGCAATTTTAGAGCTTAAATCAGGAAGCATTCGTACTGTAATGATTACTGGAGACACTGCACTGACTGGTGTTTATATCGCGAAGGAAAGTAATATGATGAACTATCAGGCCAAAGTCTTTTGGGAGATGTCAATAAATTTGGTAACGATATTGAGTGGAAAGATCTCGATGATCCTGAGCGAACTCGCATATACGCAACTGAAGAAGTTTCAGCCCAAGTTATAAATGCTCCAGCAGAAAATAGGCCAATTGAACTCGCAGTCACTGGCAAAGCATTCAATATTTTGCTGCAGAAACAAATGTTCTACGACCTTTTATTACATATCCGTGTCTTTGCAAGGATGACTCCTGCGGATAAAGTTCGTTGTGTTGAAATGCATATGGAGCGCGGTATTACAGCAATGTGTGGCGATGGTGGTAACGATTGTGGTGCTCTGCGTGTAGCTCATGTTGGTCTTGCTCTTAGTGATGCAGAAGCTTCTATCGTATCTCCATTTAGTAGCAGTAATAGGTCCATTAATTCATGTGTTGAGTTAATTAAACAAGGACGATGTGCACTTGCGACTTCATTTTCCAATTATAAATATCTGATTATGAGAGGTGAAATCACTGCAATTCTGAGATTTGTAACCCTTTATTATAATACCACATACTCCCAAGGTACCTGGATTTTCTTCGATGCTGTCATGACAATTCTTTTGACCTATACAATTACACACAGCAACCCTGCTCCGCAGCTTTCCAAATATAGACCAACAGCTCGTCTTCTTGGATGTGAGACTTTAGCATCAACAATTGGTGTTATTATTTTGAATATAATCTTCTTATTGAGCGCTCTGGGTTACTTAAACCGACAGCCATTCCACGCATGTAACGAATTCGACTCTGCCGTTGTAGATATGTTCCGATGGAAACAATTAGGAGACAATTACGAATCCGAAGTATTGGCCTTCTTAGCTATGTTTCAATTCATGGCAATTTCGTTCACTTACAACTTGGGATCTTTGCATCGAGAAACTTGGTACAAGAACAAACTTCACAATTTATTTTGGGTCACAATCTTTATTTTCATAAGTTGTCTCTTACTACTCGATCCCAACAATCTTGGATGTCTCATGCGTATTAATTGTGGTGACAAGCCTTTGATTGAGAAGTTGGGTTATGCTTTACCTACCATTGATTATCCCAGTTGGAATCATCCCCAAGGTCATAATATTATGCCCAGATATTTTAGATGGGGCTTGTGGGCCCTTTGTGTGAGCAATATGACCTCTGCGATCCTTTGGGAGAGTCAAATAGTTTTGGGAGCTGGTAGAAGGTGGTTTAGAAAGAGATATGGTAAAAAATCGAAGAATATCAAATATTAAATTAATGTTGATTTAATAAATCAAAACAATCCAAAATTATACTACAATTTAAATCGGATATGTAATGAATATATCTTATTTGTAAGAGATATCAATACTGTTTCATTTTATGATTCTAATTTTTTGATTCAATAAATATTAATTATTAATTGTAGTATTTTATTAAAGAAAAACAATATATAATAGCAAATTCATCTCAAAAAGAATTTAATATGTAATGTAGTTTGTGATTTATTCTATATACTGAATAGTTTCCATTGAAAATTTGGAAGTAATTTTTATACTATTATCTAACATATATAATATTTATTTTCAATTTGTAAAATATTGAAACCCAATATTCATTTTACAATTTGCTAGTATAGATTAATTTTCATTGAAAATTTTATTTTGATTTTAATTATCAAATTTTTGAAAATATGTTTCTGGTATTAGGTTCTAATAATATATATTTTGATTCATTATAAAAATAATTATTATCATATAATTTTGACAAGTTAGTTTTCACATTTTAACAATCTATATACAATATATGATCCTTGAATATATCTAATATCATTAATTTTTTAATAAATTTCATTAAGCAGATATTAGTGATAAATTATCGAAAGTTTAATAAAATTAAAAATGACTCCGGCATTCTAATATATCATAATTCATGTTTTTATCAATAACCCTATGAATTAAAAACATTTATATTTGATAGGAAGCTGTTATGGCTTTATACCATCTGATCCTTTTAAATTTATGTTTTGAGTGTAAATGTAAATCTGATAGAATTTTTATATTTTGTTATATCAATTTTACTTTCAATATCAATGATTCCACAAATTATAACGAACTATAATCGATAAAAAGCAATATTATTAGTTTGAACTCATTGAATTAATAAATTTCTGTGATACACGAATTTGTATATCAGAGGACCATATATTGACCACTAAGTGATACTGATCTTGTTTTCTCACAAAATATTGGTCAATTTACCATTTTAGTTAACATATTTGAAAATATAATTACAATAAATTTTTTTTGAAAACTTGCAAAAAAGGCTATTGTAAACAACATATTAAGATTTTTTATTCAACAATTAATCAAATAATCTTCAAATTATACCAAATTTCAATTATTTATTAAAAATGAATAGTAAAAATATAGTAATAACAAAGTAATATACAAAATTAATAATCTTCATCGCTTTGAAAAATTCCTTCTGATATCTTTGGAAGTTATCTAACCCTCCAAAATTTTTTTATTCTAGTGTAAAATCAAATTCTATCATTTCAATTTTAACTTAAACTAGATATTTTTGACTTCTAAGCATGTTATTAATAATTTTAAAACAATTAAAATCACAGCGAACTATGACAAGTGAGTGTAGGGTATGGGGCAATATTAATCAACAATTATTGAATATGGCGTTATTTTACTATTTCTGCCTTGTTAGGTATGGAGTTATTTTTCAAAATAATGGGTTTTTTGATCTTTAAGTCTTGGTCTATTGTCCAAAATGTTTCCCAAGAAACTAAATGTAAATCTATTATTTTTATATGAGTCTAAAGTGTAATAAATAAAGGAGGCATAATTCATCATAGTTCATTACTATTACCAGAAACCATTTCTTTTTATATGACTCAGACTTTGAGATTTTATGAATTGCTATATTTTTTTCAACCAAAATAAAAAATTGCAACAAGGTTATAAAGATAACCAATATCAGTTATAGCCATTGTATTACTGAGTATACTAAGCCTAGATTTATAATTTGAAAGATTCGCCATAGCATTATCCATTTTTAATGCTTTTGGCTTTTACGATAAAGTATAAGGTATCCCATATTTTTTGTTTTAGATAATTCAAGTAATTTGGTTAGTCAATAGTATATTTTATAATAACTAATATCATATTTAGTGGATAATACTCTGATAGGAAAATAAAATTGTTTGGACATACATTATAAAATGTTTTCGATACTTGACTTTGTAGTTATAATATTAAAGAGTCCAAATTGAAAGATAATTTATATAGTTTATGATTCGTATTCAAAATATCTAATCCAGTTATTTATAATAACTATTAAGAAAGCATTACCCGAACTTATTTTTTTAATTTTAATATATTTGGAAAATTGCATGATTAACTAGATAAGAAATATTTATTAGTGATCTTTGATCAAATTGTCAATAGTTAAATTTTGATCTATATTTATAAAATATATTAAATTTTTATTACAATATATTGAATTTATGTATTTTCTGTGTTATATTATGCTTAAAATTGGACTTAAAATCAATCAAAATTTCAGTATGATATAATTATGTTTAAAAATTTCTTAAAACTTAATTATAATATTAATAATATTATCTTCAATATATTAAATTTCAAATTAAAACTCTCAATCAAAGTATAAAATGTGTATATTATAATGTATTAAGTAATTCAATATTATTGAATATTATAATGAATAAATTGTAATTAATAGTAATTAAATAAATTGAAAAATAAATAATTATTTTATAATTAAAATTATTCATATTTTAATTTAATTTGAAAATATCATAACTAATTTTAAAATTGTACTAAATTACACCTTATTAATATAAAATAAATTAATATTTTAAATTTTAATAAAAAAATTTTTTTCAAAAATATATTTTATCTAAAATGGTATTATTTAATCGTAAGCACCTTATTTTCCGCAGTGATTTTTCAAATTAAAAAAATCAATATCTCAGTAAGATGATATCATCAATTCTAATAATAGAAGGTTTATTTTAAGAATTTTTTTTTCAAACTTTTAATTAAAGATTTGATCAAAAAATTTTGTGTAGGAGGATTAATTATAGATTTGTATTGGTTTATGTTATTGATGATTGGATATATATTAATATTCTGAATATATTTAATTTCGGATTTAGTATAATAATAATATCAGTTATAGTGATGTTGAAAAAGAGTTTTAAGTTCAAAATAATTAAATCAATTAAAAATTCTTAATTCAAAGTTTCAAAATAATTCAGAGCCAGTATGCTATCCGACCCATAATACAAAGCTTTAAACAGAACTTATTCGACTTCTAGTGTAAACATCAAAAAGTTGTATAATCCTGATAATAACAACAAACAGAATTTGAATTTGAGCAGCTATAATAAGATGAAAATGGATCTTGACATGTATTCTAATTTTGTGACATGAGAAAATGATAGTTTTATTAGAGATCAAATATTTATCAAATTCCACTATTTTTCTATTGATTCTAAATTTTAAAAAAATTGAAGATTGAATATATGGGATGGATACTTGGGGATGTTAATTGATGTATAATTAAATAGCTAAATGCTGGATTTTTTCTTTAGATTGTTGATATGTTTATTAATATCAAACCAGAGTTAATTAATTTCATATTCATTGATATTGATTTAATATAAGTTGAAATGATTATACTACTAGCTGATATATTAACAATTGGTTATCAAATATCGAAACTCAGATCAAATAATTATCAAATATCCCAAACTCTTGGAAAATCGATTCCTAAACCAACCAAATCTTAAAAAGAAAATTCATAAATTGTTAAACTGGTAAAAATTGATAAAATTTTCAACTTAATTTGATAGAGGCGTTTTACATTCAAGTCATTTTATATAAGTTTGATCTTTTACTCATTTGATTTGATAAGTCGTGTTATTTTGAAACCACATCCCCATTTTCAGTATTGCTAGCAAGGTGATCTCCCTCCGTTCTCCATTTAAATGATTCGTTTCATGAGTTAGCTTGAATGTTTCGAAGATTTGTTTCGCATTCATTTTGTAACTTTTCAGGTAATCACTATGCTCCCAATCTCCAATCAAGTTATCTAGTCAAATAACCCAGTAAACAATTTGCTCGATAGGGGTATGCTAAAACCACTAGCACTTCCATCCTGACCAATCATCACACGAACATGCTGCAAAATAAACAAATAAACAACCAATTAAAAAGCTTGACCCAAATTTATTGATTGATTTAATTACCATGTTTAGTAAAAGGGGGAATTAGACAATATGAAAAATCTTAAAAACTTTTAATCAAAATGATTGAACTGAATGTCAAGCTTGTTTGCTCTTACGTTTCAAAGAAAGCTTGGCCTTTTATAATATTCACAACCTTTTGCAAATTGAATCCAATTTAGTTATATTTAATTCATTTAATTTGAAGCTTTAATAGCTTTTTCTTCCTTTGCATTATTATCGTTATTTATATTCATTGTAATATTTTTGGGTTTTTATATGAAGTTTGGAGTTTGTAAATTTTTCAATTCTTCACTGTTGGTTGCTATTTGTTTAAGTATGTAAATTTTATTTATTATTGTTTTATGTTTTGATAGTGGTATCATGACAAGTGTTGTATTGTTCAATATCAAAATTATTATGAGAGTATTGTGGAGTGTTCAATTTTTACTTTTATATTTCAAATTATTCAATTAAAATATATAAAAAAGAACGATATTAATACAATTTTTTTTAGGTTTCACAGTCGAAGGATGTCCGCCAGGATATGCTGATTGTCCATTTTACGGCTGTGTACCTGGCCAATGTCCCCAACGTAAAAACTTTTTTCAATAACTTGGCAAATTTTGTACTAAATCAAATTTACTATTAAAATAATTTAGCTTGTTTTCGTTTAAATGATGAAAAAGTATGTTCTTCCACAGGTTTTAATAATAATAATTGTAAATGGGTTAATACATTTTGTGCTGAAGGTATTATTATATTTTAATCAAATGTGGTTCATTAGCTAATAATTTTAAATTGTATAGATATTTCATGCTCTGCTACCGCTACTGGTTGTTCTCCAGGCTGTATGAGCTGCCCTGACTTTGGTTGTTTGCCTCAGGGGTTAACATGCCCCCAACGTAATAATCCCCGCAATTCTCCCCATGCCTAAATTAATAGTGTTTTCTTCCATTTTTAGGTTGTGATTTATTTGCTCTCGAAGAGCAGTGTGACGGGTCGCCTACTTATGGCTCAACGACTTGTGGTTGGAAAGATGGCAAATGTCAAAAAATTGCAGCTAATCTTAGAGGAAATCAGACACAAGCTCAAAATGTTCCAACTTCAACACATGAAGCTCAAACTACTACAGAATCTCCGACACCAACTTCAAATATCGAATCCAAAACTTCATCGACGGCGACTGCAACTAAGTCAAACTCTACTTCAACTTCCACCCCTACAGTATCGACACTGTCAAGTCCTTCGGAAGGATCGGTCAATGTCAATATGACGGATTCTGGATACATTGGCATGATTATAGGCATTGTATTAGGTATCATTGGCCTTATAGGTATTTTGGTTGTATTAGTGCATAGATACCGCCAGAAGCAACAAGCACGTCTCTCGCAAGACGACTTCGGATACCGCAATACTGGTACAACACCCCTCCTGGACCGTCCCAACTCATTTATAAATGCACTCAAATCCATCATGGATAATGACATTAACCTTACCAAAATGAGAAAACCCACCATGACATCGCCGCAATAATTTCAATCATTTCCCATCCATCATCGTATTTATCTAATTTCAACATTTTTCATCAATATTTTAATTAATTTAAATAACCCCCTCTCTTCAAATAATAAATATTATTTCAAAAATTTTTAATTAATATATATTTTGCATAAGCTATAACTACCTTTTACTATTTACTGATTTCTTTTGCAATATTTTTTAATTTAATCATCTTTTCATGTCATCATTACCAAATCACAAAGATTTATGATGAAAAACAGAATGGCCTAAAAACATGAAACCTTATGCAAGACAATTCAAGAAGATCCCAATTGACATGAAAAAATATGAAGTATTATGAAACTTGATCATCTCTTACAACTTGAAAATTAATGATCATTATGTTAAAATTGACTTTAATGAATTGGAATTATTTTGTAAATATTGATCGTTTTTAGATATTAATATATTAATATATTAATTAATTAATAAATTAATTAATTAATGTAAAATTATTGTGGTTAAATGTATTTAGATATCAGTAAGAAATAATTTAAGATTATAGGAATTTTGATTAGAAAAATAGAATTTAAAAAATTTTTAACGAAAAAAGTGTGTATTGTTTAATTTATTAATAAATCATTAATATTTGATTAATATTTGAAATATATTTAACTATTAACCTTTTATTCGTTATTAGTGTAATAATAATGGAAGATATTTTAATCACGTTTTTAATAAATAAATTGAAATATATATATGATGAAATTAATAATAATTTCCTTAAAGAATTAAACTAATATATCTTTCAAATAATTTAAATTCAATATAATAATAATTCAATTTTTGAAGTTATAAAGTTATATTATTATTATTATTATTATCAAATTTTGGAAACTATAAAAAAATATTAAAATTTTTTATAATTCTAATCTTAATAAAATTTTCAAATATATTATATATTTAATAAATTGTTAAATTTTAATAAATTTAGATGTTCAATATTTTATAGTTTTAAAATTAATAATTTTGTACTTTATTATAAAAATTGGGTTTATTTTTGTTTAGGACTAATTAGTCTTAATTGACTGAAGTTCTCTATTACTTTAAAAACGAATTAACATATACTTATTAACATTCACCAGGATGTTAATAATGTAATATATTTGTAAGTATATTATTAAAATTTCACAATCAAGATGTTAAAGTATAAAGATCATTGAATTACAAAATAATGTTTTAATCATTTCAATTAAAGGTCAAAATATAGCGAAATTGAATAATTCAAATTATATCATTATAATGAAACTGATTCGTACTGTATGTTATTGAATCTATTGAAAATAATAGAAGTGGTAAAACAATTGATTTAAAGGTATATTATAAATATCATTAACATCTATCTAAAAATTTAAATTGAAAATAGTTGAATTGGAATATAAAAAATTGAATAATTTAATGTTATTTTTCCATTTAGATCAATAAAATTAACAATAATTATTAATTGATTGTTATTGATATTATACTAATTGTATAAATCTCAGATATTTTCAATATATTTATTCACCAACAGGTTGAGAATAAATATATGAATTTTAAAATATGATCAAATGATGAAAAACTTAATATTTTGAAATTGAAACAAAATAAGAGTATTAACATAATAGAAAATGGTTAAAATTATAAATATTTAATCAAGTTCATAATATGATAAAAAAATTAAAATCAAAATGAAAAGAATGTATTAACAAAACAAATATTTGCAATGGCGGGGAATCGAACCCCGGTCTACCGCGTGGCAGGCGGTAATTATACCACTAAACCACCATTGCTTGAGACCATTCACTGAGTACAGAATTTTAATATTAAAATCAACTTATTAATTTTTTCAATTTAAATCTTTATATATTCCTATTTATTTATCATTTTTCTGGTTATTAAATATTTTTAGAGATTAATCAATTTTTGTTTTTAAGTATTCATTTTCCATTCATTTTATCTTATCAATTTTCTAATTATTTGATTGATTCCAATTTAACCCTTTATGTATGTCAAATTAATATAATTAGACATTGTAAATTTATAATTTGGTCATTTTGAATATTAAGAGCTAAAATTGTATAGAATTTATACCAACTAATTAATATATCAAGATCAATATTTCAAAGTAGATAAATGAATATTTTATAATGCGGATTATGATATTAAAATTGTTATAATATCATCGAGTATATACTTAAATAAATCTAATATCAATTTCAAAGAAATCCTTTCAATAAGTAATATTAACATATGCTGAAGTTGAAATAATTGAATAAAAATGAGTATTAGTTAATAATATAAAAGATAAACCTTTAAATAAAATATAGTATCATAATGTCCATTTTTCATTCTATTCATTCTAATTAATAATAATAATAATAATAATTACTCTAACATTAATTCGTCAACTCTCCAATCTTCCCAATCTTGGTTGGGGAAATACCTCCTAATCACCAAATTAATCTTTTTAGCGTACAACTCCTTTAAAGCAATACGGTAGGTGTCACTCTCGCCATTTAACTCGACTTGTGGAGGTGCTCCCATACTACAATAATTAGTTAAATGTGAATTTTGGGGTTGGTAAAATTTACCTGAGTTGAAGGGCTCTAGTTCCCAACACTCGAGCCTTTTCATACTTGCTCAAATAAGGGCTGGTAGTACGTGGGGAGCGTTCACAAGGTCCATTTGATATTTTATTATTAACTTCTTCGGTTTTAATAGAGTTAGTAACGATTTCAAATTCTTGATTCATGTTATCTGTATATTTTAATTTATGATTATTTTTTGTAATTTTTTTTAAATGGAATCAATTTTAAAAATTTATGATAGTATAATAATTTCAAAACTTTATGGGATCTATTTCTAACATTAATTAGTGATAATTTTTTTGAATTAAAATTTCATCAGAATACAATTTTACATAATAATTAAATATTGAATATTATATATATCAAAATCATCATATTATTTATCATTTAAGCTTAAAATAACTACCAATTGTTGAAAAATTTAATGCTACAAGTTTTCCTCAAATATCAATATCCTAATCACTTCCAACCTTCAAATTCTAACAAAACGTCATAAAATTCCCAATAAAACACTGAAAAATATGAAGAATTATTAGGATTACGAGTAGTTACTTTGATTACCGCCAAAATGCCACAGTATTCCGCGCAATAGGGACAACAGAGCATAGTATCATTTCCTGGGTAAGTACTCATAACCAATTTCCTTCTATACTACATAGGCTTAAATTTAACTACTTGAAAACTTTAACTGTATAAAGACTAGCTTGAAATAGTATTGAGTTAGATCGCAAATAAATCTAATTTTTAAAATATGAGTTTTCATAATTAATAGAGTATATTATCGTCAAAATATAACAATTTTGACAAATTGAATCAAATCTGAAATATTTAATTTAGAGTTAGTTTTTTATAGATTTAATATTCACAACTCATACTAATTCTTTTTTAACAGAACTAACTCAAATAATTCATATCGACATTATAATAATAGAATTTACTATTCAAATCAAGTCAAATTACATAAGAATATGCTTTGGGTAACACTGATTATTTCAAAGAATTGTTTCAATATTGATATATCTGATGAAAACTCTTTTATTTTGAGGGCTATGGCTATCAATTTCAAATTAAAGTATAATTTATAGCTAACCCATGGAATACAATATTGAAATGAATATTGGTTAATAAAACAAACTTGTATTGATTATTATTTCACTTATTTGATTTATAAACATAACTGAATCTTATATTAGTATAGAAATTAAAAAATGGCAAAATTTTTAATTTCTGATCTTTCAAACATATTATATGTTTTGAAAGGTTTTTTATATATAAAATTTATACTTAAATTTAATTATGTTTAAATTAGATAATAATTATCAAAAGTCTTTTATTTTTGTATTTTTAAAACTTAACTATAAACCCTTTAAAATTATTTAAAACTTATAAATAACTTATAAAGATGGTATTTTATTTAAAACTACTATATATCACTAGATTTATGAATTTAAAGTTAAAAGGGACATTATTTAAAATTTGTTAAAATTTAAAAGATTAATTTTTATTGTTATTTTTTCCTAATTAATTAAGTAAAAAAATATATTAAAAAATATTTTTTTATTTCTATTAAAGAATAATTAAAATAATTTGATATTAATTATATAAATATATTATATATACTTAAGTTTAAACTTAGTTTAATTAATAAAAATATAAAATAAATACCTTATAATTTAATAAAATCTTAAAAAAATAAAGTAATGATAATTAAATTAAATATATTAAGGTATAATTAAAAACAAAGGTTTTTACAATAAATACTTATAATAAATAAATTTTGAATTCTTTTATATAATCTTTTACTTAAAAATAAAATAAAATACTAAGTTAAATTAAATTAATCCCTTTTATAAATTCTAATAAATAAATATTTTAAATATAAGCAAATATTAATTATTATAATAAATTATAATATATAACTTGCTTATTTAATATTTTAAAAAAATTAATTAATAAATTATATATTATTTTTGTAAATAAAATAATTTTTAAATAATATTCTTGATATAAATTAAAAACACTTATTATTATATATAATAATTATAAAGTATATAAAGTTAAAACTATAAAAGATTTATTATATAAAAAAACTAAAGGAAGTTACTATATTTGATATATTCACTTGATTATAGCTTATATAATTAAAATTATTTTAAATAATTAAAAAATTAGCTTATAAGAAAAAAATTCTTAGAAACAAATTAAATTAATTTATAAATTATTAAATTTCAGTCTTTATAAAAAAACTATTTTTTAAATATTAGAAGCTTACTAAAAATATAAAAAAGAATTTTTAATAATAAAAGAGGTTATTAATTTTATATTATTTATTAATTTATTTATTTAATTTTAATTTCAAAATTATGCTATTATTTAATTTCTATACTAATATTTACATAAATTCCACCAAATGTATAAATGAAAATATTAACAATTAAATAATATATATAATTTGAGAAATTGGTGAAATAATCAAATAAATTGATCAAAACTACTAAAATAAATATAGTAATTAAATATAATAGATATGATAAAACAAGTTATTATTATAGTTGAACCAATTGTTGATTAATATTGAAATAAAAATTAATAAAAAGTAATATAAAGTTATGTGATGAAGAATAATCTTGTCCATCACTCAAGAAACTCTGACTATTGCACTAATGCAAGAAGTCACATTGGAAGTACTTCATTTTATGAACTAGTCTAACTTAGTGCTTTCCATCTGAAGTTATTCATAGCCACCCAAACTCAACAATTGAACCTATTATAAGATCATCACAAGCCAATCAATAAACCAATCTTTCTATCTTCATTTTCAAAAGTATCCGGTCTCTAAGTTTTTCTCGTAACACTCACAAAACGTATTGAGTTGTGACGAGCGTGAGATATTTACTTTATTCGAAGACCTTGATTTGCAGTAAGCTATTTTCACCCAATTTGGTGAACCCTCTTAATTTCCCTTAACCTTGTGGTAATCTATCATTTACCACTGGCGATTCCCCGTTTAAGCTCTAAAAGACTACCTCCTCCCACGGTTACGGTCGTCATATGTAAATATATACAAATAATTAATAATTGGTAATAAAGTATAAAGGAAAGAAAAAAACTGAATTAATTATGAATTAAAAAAATAAAGTTACAACAATAAATTTAAAAAATCAACAAATACAGAAAAGTTACCAAAAAACTGTTCAAAATCTATTCAAATTAAATTCTATCTGAATTAAAAATATTCATAACAATAATTTATATTTGTAATAATTTATGAAATACAATGTATTATTAAGTACTAAAAATACAATTAATAATTTCATTAATAAATTATAAACTTGGTATAATATAAATAATTAATTTATAGTAGATATACTACAAAAGCAAAAATTCAACCTTTGTTCAAAAACAAAGGTAAAAAAATTTAAAAAACATTGAGAATCTAATGCACTACTAGATGGCTTTGATTTTTATGATTTAAAATCCATATTAATCCCATAATTTTATCCTATCAAAATGACAAGTTAAAAATCAATTTTACTCTCACAAAACACTAGCAAAAACCCAAAGCTTCAAATTCTAGACATCAAAAAATGGCCCGATTAACCTATCTTGAAAAATCCAAATTACAAAAGAATGAAACCTGTAAAAGATTCCTAGAACTTATCGACCAAAAACAAACCAACTTATGTATTTCAGTTGATGTAACTAAAAAACAAGAATTCTTAAAGATTATAGACACTGTCGGGCCTTATGTCTGTCTCGTTAAAGTAATATTGTAGCTGAAATAATATTATCAACATGTGTTTAATATTATTAATTTAGACTCATATCGACATAGTAGAAGATTTCGACCAAGATTTAGTGGACAAATTATTAGAATTGGCTAAAAAACACAACTTTATGATTTTTGAAGATAGAAAATTCGCTGATATTGGTAATACTGTAAAGTTACAATACTCCGCAGGTGTTTATAAAATTGCCAGTTGGGCCGATTTTACCAATGCTCACATTATTCCAGGTGCCGGTATCATTGAGGGATTGAGGGAAGTTGGATTATCTGGGGATTTGCCTAGACAGAGAGCTTTATTGTTGTTGGCTGAAATGTCTAGTAAGGGATCTTTGGCTACCGATAGCTACACCGATAAGAACGTCGAATGGGCTAAACAGTACGACGATTTCACTGTTGGTTTCATTGCTAGTCGCAATTTGACTCCCGAAGACCCTCAATTCATCGTTATGACTCCCGGTGTCGGTTTGGACAGCACTGGCGATGGCTTGGGTCAACAATACCGCACTCCTACTAAAATCATTAAAGAAAATGGCTCCGATGTAATTATCGTCGGTAGAGGCATCATTAAGGCTGCCGATGTTGCCAAAGAAGCTGAAAGATATAGACAGCACGGATGGGAAGCTTATTTACAAAGTTTAAAACAATAAATAAATTATGAATTACTAGAGTTTTAAATTTCGGTTAAATATTACAATTTATGAATGTATATACATATATTTATTACTCAAGTAAATAACATAGCAGTCATTCAGTGGATTTATACTATTCATATTATCCCACAATTAATTTTCCTAGTTTATTCAATATTTAATTAATTCCTCCTAGTATGATAAACGTCATATAATACTAAAAAATTAAGTATTATAAAGTATCAATATAATAAATAGCTAATTAAATAAATTTCCATTATTTAATTAAACTCAATAAAAAATAAATCAATACAATGTTAAAATTAGGTGTTGTAGGTGGTGGCATATCTGGACTGACGGTTGCCTACAAACTGTCCCAGCACTTGATAAAGCATGGGAAACCTTACAAAATCTACTTGATTGAAAAATCCAATAGGACTGGAGGTTGGATAAAGTCCACTCGAAAAAATGAAGATATTGTGTGGGAAGCTGGCCCCAGATCCCTAAGAATCGCTGGGGTTGCAGGGTTGACTACTTTGAAACTAGTAATTTAATCAGTTATTTGTTGTGAAAATATTCATTATTTTGTTAGATTCAGGAACTTGGCCTAACTTCCAAGGTGATCGCGGTGCCCAAGGATGCAGCAGCTGCTAAGAATCGTTATCTGTTTGCGGATGGCGAGTTTCATTTGTTACCTAGATCAGTTGCGAAAATGATTTTGAATCCACCTAAGGTTCTTAGAGGAGTCGCGCGTGAACTCATTCGCGAACCTTTCCAGCCAAAGTCTACGCTGAGTGACGAGTCTGTTGAACAATTTTTGACCCGTCGCTTGGGACCAATCGTAGGATCGACATTGGGTAGTGCCATGGTGCGTGGTATCTATTCAGGAGATAGCAGGACATTGAGTATGAGAGCCGCTTTTGGAGGAATATGGCAGTGGGAGCAAGAGTTTGGATCCATTACCAAAGGTATTTTAAATAGCATTATATCGCCAGCGAAAGCCAATCCCGATTATGAATTGATCAAGGCGATGAGGAAGGAAATTCTTGCTCGAGATCCGGCTGCTGATCTTATATTAAATAGCAGCATGATTGGCTTTGAGGGAGGTATTGAGACTTTGTCACGAGCTATTGCACACAAACTCGATCAGGATCCCAATGTGGAACTCATAATGAATAGTGAATGCCAATCCATCCACAAAAGTCAAATTGATCTTAAGAATATCAGGATTAAGTACACATCAGTCACAAAACCCCTACCCAAGTTCCAGGATTTCGATCATGTATTCGTCACTGCACCCTCTCATCAAGCCACAAAGATCATTGATCCCAGACTCGTAACATTACCCGACACGCCATGGTCAGATGTAGCAGTTGTCAATGTGAGCTACAAGCATCGCGCCGACTTCAAGCGCGTGATCCCATTCGAAGGTTTCGGCTACCTAGTGCCCAGATCGCAACCCAGTTTAGCCATAGGCGTAGTATTCGACTCTTGCTCATTCCCTGACTTGCATCCACATTACGAGACTCTAACACTAATGATTGGCAAGGATCAAATGACAAATAAGACCAAAGACGAACTAATCACCCTCAGTTTACAATGTCTCAAAGACCAAATGAATATCGATCGTGAGCCCGATCTCCTTGACATTCATCTCAACCATGGATGCATTCCACTCTATCCCGTTGGCCATATCGAAGCTATGCAACAGTTAAAAGCACAACTCCAGAATGCCAAACATATTACACTCCTCGGCAATTCCTACACTGGTGTAAGTGTCAACGACTGTATTACGAATGCAGATCTAGCAGCTTCT
>JNEM01010366.1:0-32621 GCA_000697335.1 Conidiobolus incongruus B7586 | reverse complement strand
TTACCATATAATTTATAAATTAATAAATTTTTATTTATATTAATTAGATTTGAAGTTTTAATATATTAAATATTTATTATCTAAATATAACAAATAAAAGACTTAGAATATATAATTTAATTTAAATTTATTTGATTCAAAGTTGGTTAAGTTATAAGTAGATATTTAAATAATATTAATTTATAATTTATTATTGCAAATTATTTTTTATATATAATGAAAATTATTAATCTTTTTATATAATTTATATATATTTAATTACTCAAAATTATAATATTTGAAAAATCAGAAGATAAAAGTTCATCATTTTTAAACTAATAATTATTATAACAAAATAATTACTATAATATATATAGGATTAATTTAATACTACCTTATATTTTTTTGGTATATAAAAAATAATAAGTAACTATATTTTATTAATTATTAAAATTTAATATAAAAACTTTATATTTTAATAATATTCTATAAAATTTTATTTAACTATAACTTTCTTATATTTTAAATACAAGGTAAATAATATAACGTTTATTTTGTAGTTTTATGATTCAATAATAAATTTGGTCATAAATAAATTAGATTATTTTTATTAGACAAATTCTTTACAATATATATTTTTTTACTTTGTCAATAATTAAAAAAGTGATAGTAAAAATTATATTTTTATATTTTTGAAAATTTTAAACAAATCATTACCTATCTTTTAAAATCACAAACCAAGTAATAAATGATAATTTAAAATTGGACAATAACTACATAAACTGTTTTTAAATCTTGAAGAATTTTAGATGGCTTATGATCTAGTTTAAATTATATTATCAAAATAAAATAATCATTATTTAAGTATAATTAAATTAAATATTGAATTTAAAATAAAATATTTGGATAAAAACTTATTTTAAATATACATAATTTTTTTTTAAAATTTTAAATACTGTTAACTTTTTATATTACCTAATTTGAGGAACTATTCATATGTTCGAAAAATCGGTAATTGAAAAATATCATAGGTTAATTTGCAGAGTAATAATTGATATAATTAATTATTAAGCCTATATTAACCACCAGATCATATGATATTTTTGTTATCAATATTTTACGGACCTGTTTTAAATATGTCATTAATTATACAATTGTTTCATTATTTTGAATTTGAAGGATCTAGTTAGTTAATTTTAAATAGTCAAATTATAAAATTATCTGTCTTTAAGGATTAATTTCTTGTTTTTGTAATTATAAAGATTTCATTAATATTATAATGTATATATCTATTCATTAATGTGATAAATTATCTATTATTTATTTATTTTTAGGGAAAAGTTAATGTTAATATTACTTATAAGTAAATTATATAAACAATTAATAACTAATATTAATATTATTTGACTATATTAGCCATAATTTCAAATATTTGAGTTTGAACATTAAAATTATGATGTTATTGCTTTTAATAATGATGTAATGGATTTATTGATGTTGTATCAAAATAACAAAATATACCTATTTTAATAAAATTCACAAAAGCTAATCTTCTTCATTGACACGATTCCAATCAATTGGTTCTAGGCCCTTGGAGATCAAATACTCGTTAGCTTTGAGGAAATGCTTAGCAGAGAAAAATCCATGTCGTACAGAGAGAGGTGAAGGGTGTACAGTTTCTAGGATGAGATGCTTTTGCTAAAACTATGTTAGAATCTATTGAACCAATGTTGACTTATTGACACTTACACGATCGATTAAAGGCTTCTTGGATTTGGCATTGTTACCCCATAGTAAGAATACCACGTTGTTGCCGTTTTGACCGATTTGGCGAATGATCTCATCTGAATTGAAAGAAATTAATTATGACAATTTATAATTATATAATAAATTACCTGTAAAAGTTTCCCAACCCAAAGTTTTATGAGAGTTGGGGCTACTATCTTTGACTGTTAATACTGTATTCAACATGAGTACACCTTGATCTGCCCACTTCTTTAAAAATCTATTTTAAAATTTAGAATGAAAATATCATCAATTGGCTATAAGAATTACCCATGTTTAGGGATGGTAAATTCAGGATAATCCATTTTAATTCCTTTATAAATATTTTGCAATGATGGCGGAATGTAAACACCTTTGTTGACACTGAAAGCTAAACCTATAATTTTTCAATTAAATATACATTATTTAAAGCTACGAATTACGTTATATTTACCATGAGCTTGTCCAGGTTGATGGTAAGGATCTAAAACACAATAATTGATCAATATCTATCAATCTATTTTAGTATAATTAATGATGACTATTTACCTTGTCCCAAAATCACTACCTTAACCTTGTCAAATGGAGTAAATTTGGACCAACTGTATACCTGTTCCTCTACATCCAATGATTAAAACAATATCAACTCAAATATTATTAAACCTACTGGGAGGATAAATCTTCTCAGTTGCAAATTTAGCATTTAATGATTTTTTCAACTAAAAATATATTTAGTAACATAATATATAATACAATGTATAAGTTACCTTTTGGAAATAAGGCTTTTTAAACTCAGGCAATAGAATATCGAACCAGTCGGAGCCCATATATTCCAACTCCAACTTGAGTAATTCTTTCTCAGCTGGGGTCAAGTCAGCTCTCGAAAAAGTCTTTACTTTGCCACCCATTGGAGTTTCTTTCACCTGGGGTTTGTTGTAAGGTGTGTCTGACTTGGAAGTCTTGGCCTCAGTGTTAGTTGTCACATCTTTATTAGTGTCTTTATCTTTAGAAGTTTTTGTAAAAAAACTGGTGATTGAAGTCTGTTGAACCATTTTTTAAATATTTATTTTATATTCAAATTGATTAATAATTGGATTATTTTGGGAATTGGAGTGATTAAATAATTTTAATCATGGTGTCATTATTCTAATTACAATTATGGGTTTAAATGTGGATTTGTTATTTTTCATTTTGAATTGCTTAAACCAGTCACTTGATCATTAGGTTATTTTTTTCAATATATCTGATTCTGAAGTATATACCCAAAAATATTAATATTTTTAATAGATATGATAATAATCAAAAGAGTTATATATTACTTATTTTATTAGCTATCATCGACACTATATGATTATATCTTATGAGTATCTAGTTATTACGAAATTTGCGTGTAATGTTTTAACATTTATAATAAGGATATTGAATGATTTCAACAAATGGAAAAATGCAAAATTTTAAATATATATATAATACTGTATAATGTTTGATCAAGTGAAAAAAACAGAGCCAAAATATCAAATAATCTCGAATACAATTATGATTATTTATCGAATTTTGTTATGACTTTGATATTAAAGTTTAAATATTGTAATAGATTACACCCAGTTGAGTAATTTTGAAATATGCAAAGAAAATTGAATGATTGTTGTTTATATTTTATTTTTGTTGACCAAGAATGCTTCAAAAATATTTTTAAAAGATAGACTTTAGTCTCCAATTATTCAAAGTTATTTTCATTCCCATAAAATTTCCTCAACCAAATGATATATAAATATTCATAAAAAATCAGTCCAATTATTCAATAAGCGACAAAATGAACGAATTAGAAACTAACAAGCAACAAGTACAAAAAAATCTAATTCAATTTAAAAATTTCTTAAATACAAACAATTTAATTCAAAATAAAAATGAAATAGAGTTAGAGTTAGAGAGGGTTAAGGATGGTTTGTGGAAGTATGAAAAATGTATTAAGGTACTTGTTTTTACTTTGTTAGATTTACATTTTTAATTTTATTTATTATTTGTTTCATAGGGTATTAAACTATCCAACTATAATAACTTAGATGAAGAATTGATAAAAGAGCATAACGAATTTCAATTAAGGTACTAAATAACTATAATATCAATATAAATATTTTAATTTATATTGAATATATATAGATTTAAGAGTACTTTCAGACAATTAATTATGGAATACAAAAACAAATTGGAACATTTGGAACATAAAGAGTTGTTGGAGGGTAGATCCAAAATTAAGAAGGATAGGTATTATAACATATGCATGATTACTGAATATTTTTATTAATTGATACCAAGTTTATCTCACAAAAAAACCTTGAAACAAGCTAATGAATTCACACGATCATTGCAGAGAACTTCTGAGTTATTAATCAACGAACTAGAAAGATCTTCTAACTCTGAACAAGCACTGTCTGAGAGTAGCAAACTGATGGACACTACAAACAAAGAATACCAACACTATCAAGGCCTATCCAAGACTTCAAGGGGACTACTATCAGGACTAGAAATTCAAGCAATAATAGATCGAGTTAGTTTAATGTTAGGATTTTCTATATTTTTATTTACAGTCTATTGGGTAATCTCTAAGAGGGTATATATTCCTACACTATTTCCAGCGATTTGGAATCGATCCCCCACTAAACCATCGCATACGCCTATCATTACTCGTGAATTTGTTGTCAGTACGCCTATTCTTACTGCTGTGGATTTTAAAGCTACCATTGGTGTTGATGACTCAAACCTTTTAGCTAGCGACCATATACCATTGAAGGTGAAGCCAACATTTAGTCAGTCTCATGAAAGGGACGAATTATAATAAATAATTGGTAACTCAATTCTAGTTGATTCAATAGTCTAATTATTCTGTGTATTAGTAATCTGAATCATTTAGTCTTATAAAAATAAATATATATTCTTAATAATTATTATATTAATTTGAGTAATAAATTTTTTATCGAATATTATTGAACATTATTTAAATTTGGAAAATACACTAAATTGATATAATATTAAAATATTATTTAATTAATGTTTTTATGGGAATTCTGTTTTGTATATATCAAGCAAATTTATTACAGATGAACCCTGCTGAAATACAGGGTTCTTACCAATAGAATAAATATAAAAATTAATGAGTAATTAAATTGAACTCTGTGAATAATTTTAATTACTCTATGATATCAAAAAAATAATTATTTATCATATATTGATTTTTGACAATTTTTCCTTTGGAATTATATCATTATTTCAGTGATAATAATCTTGCTTTCATATACTCAAATTTGTTTAAAAAACACGAATTCTAAATAATCATGATTTATTTCCAAAATCCTTTTGATTTAATTTGTCAGTAATTGTTAAATCAAATTATTTGTATCTTATGATGAAAATTAAATGTTTTTAAATAATAATATTCTAAACGAAACTAGAAAATTATGATAATATTTGTATAAATAAATGCTGATTATTGATTTTGGTTAATATTCCTCAACACACTGTCCAACTGCCCAAAGTAAGAATCTTTGACAAATACGAAGGGATTGTCTCCTCCGAAATCTTTGTAGAGGTACTTGGCAGAGATGTAGTTGGATAATTTGGCATAACCATTGGGTACCGTATCTTGTTTGATGTACTTCAAATTCACGAAATTGATCTTTTCTTTGGTGACAGGATCGAGGAGGGGTGAAATCACTCGGAAGAAACCCGAAAAAATCCATGGAGCTTCTACTAAAAAGATTTTAGAAACGCGCTCGGGGTAGTGTTCGGATAGGACCGTGTTTACGGCTTTCGCGTCGGTTATGCTTACGAGGTTGCGTGTGGATAGATTTCGTAAATCAACTAAAATGAGGAACTTTTCAACACCTACTGGCAACAGTTTGATAGCTGATTCTAAATTGAAAACGACGTGCCTGATGTGGCCCTCAGAGTCATTGGTATTTTCCTTGCAGGGGACAAGGTGGAGGATTGGGTGGTTTTCAAGATCAAAGCCATTGATGTGTAACTTACCGGTTGCACCCTCCTCCTTCATGCTTTCGAGGGTGATCTTGTGGGGCTGGAAACTGCGGCGCCATTTGAGTGTTGATTCCAGTCTTTTGACGGAATGCTCAAGGTTCCACTGTGTAGCTCTCAAGTATCGCTTCAAGCAAGCGTCATCACAAAATGCAGCGTCATCGTGTACACTGGTATCTGGATTAATCAACTGTGGTAGACGTTCTTTGAATTTCTGGAGTAGTTCTTGTTGAGCGTCGGTCAAAGGAGTTGCCAAAACAGTTGTAGGAGTAGGCTGATCAGAGATGAGGTAAGGAGTAGTTTCAGGTGTCATTTCAGCAGTCATGTTTATGTGATGTTAGTATATCAAATACTCTTTTAAATTAAATGTATTGTATAATATGAGTAATGAAATACTGATTCAAAGCTATTTTTTAATTTGTATTATTCATAATCAAGGATGATAAGTGGCTAATGGTTGATATTTATATAGATTCATGAGAATAATCAATTGAAATTGGTTGGTGAAATGATTAAACTGAAATGATTTGAAACTATGCTTCACCAACTGTCTTAATTTTCTTTACAAACTCATGTATGACATCATTCATAATTCGTCAATGATTCAGGTATTTGGTGAGCTCTTGAAACATGTATCGAGGTGTATTCTCTTCACCATTATTTAAACTTTTTATTTTTTTTCAATTAGAAAGGGCGATATAATGCTATGGATATTATTAAACCTTCATAAAACTAGATTATTGTTTAAATATTTCTGAATATATATTAAAATTCATTAATATTCAAGTTCATTTGATGCAAAAAAATTATTACTACCAAATTTTTTGATAAGATAATACATTTCCAAATATCTATCTAGGTAGAGGAACTCTACCAAATGTTTTGAAATTTTGATTGATGCTGGAATCATTTAATATTTTAATGAAAATAGTCATAATGAAATAACAATATTTATTATAATTATTTTTAACGGACATTTCTTGCAATTAATCTTAATATAAAATACATCTAAATCTAGTAAATTATTTGTTCGTGGTTTATCCTAATTGTTAATTAATTCAGAAAAAAACGAAATTGAAAATCAAAATCTTAATTTATGGGATTTAATAGAAACATAATCATTATTAAAATATTAAAATTCATTCTATTAAAATTTGATATATAATATATTAAGAGTAGTAAGTAAAATAAAAATTAATTTTTAAAATGAATATCTATTAATTCATATTGTTGCTATGACTAAGCCAAATTTAACAAAACAAAATGTCTCTATGTAATATTGATGTTACATCATAAATTTAATTTGCATTGATTTTTTATTAATAGTAATTGGTTGAATAAAAAAATTCATCGTTTACAAAACTGGTGTATTAAAAATTTACATATTATATCCTATATTTCTCTATAAATGATAGATGAATTATTATTTAAAGAAAAAGTTAATATACTTGAGCCAATTGAAGTGAATATTATTTTTTATTTATATAAAATCAACTATAGAAGTTGATAATTGATTTTATGGAAGTTTATGATTATTATAGTTATTCAAAAAAAATTCACAATGAAAATATATTGTTTTTTTCAAGTATTTAATATTTAACAAATTTCATTAGAATTGCATTATTCAAGATATTCATTAAATATATGATATGTGTCTATTTTTGACATCTAAGAAAACTTTAAAAAATTTGATTTCATCAATTAAGAATAGTTGAGTTTATTGAATTAATTATATTATTAAATATTATATTTTATGAATATCATTTCTATTAAATTTGATTTTAGATAATTTAGTCATCAATATCAATGTATTCAATTAAGTCCAATAATTATGAGATCTTTTGATTGATCACTTTAGAATCAAACTGTGTAGTTACAATATATAAAATAACTTGTTTTATTCGATATTAAAATACATTAACAATCTATCAATTGAACCAATTATGCTGGTAAAAATGCTATTTTTACAAAGAAGCTGAACTAAATGCAAATATTAGTTGAAAAGTATATACATTCGTGATTAGAATTAAGGATAAATATGATTGAATCCTATCAACAAACGATAAATATCTTATAATAATATGATATAACAGTATATATATGATAATAATAAATCAACCCATTAAAGGCAATGTAAAACTGAGTTATAGTTTAAGTTAAAATTTTTTATAGAATTGGATTGGAGTGGTTACTAAAGGCGAATTAATTTTAAAATATTAACGGTAGGGGTGGTCAGCTTGCAAGTTGGCAGCGATTTCAGGTTCCCACTTATCACCGTTAGCCAATAATTTTTCCTTATTGTATAATAATTCTTCGTGAGTTTCTGTGACGAATTCGAAGTTGGAAGTTTCGACGATAGCGTCGACGGGGCAGGCTTCTTGACAGAAGCCACAGTAGATACATTTGGTCATATCAATATCGTAACGGGTGGTACGACGACTGCCATCTTCACGGGGTTCAGCTTCGATAGTGATAGCTTGGGCGGGACAGATAGCTTCACATAATTTACAGGCGATACATCTTTCTTCACCTATTGGGGAAAATCAGTAAAATCTCAATAAATTTTAAGATCGTAACTTACCGGAAGGATAACGACGTAAGGCATGTTCACCTCTAAAACGGGGGCTTAAAGGACCTTTTTCGAAGGGGTAGAACAAGGTGAAAGGTCTGCGGAAGAAACTTTCGAAAACTAACCATGTACCACGCATCAATTCAGTAAGGAGAAGAGTTCCAGAGGCGGAATCTAGCAAATTAACCCCATCGTATTTGCTGTATTTGTCTTTGACTTGGGTTTGGTTAGAAGCAAAGCGAACTGAAGCGGCTTTGGATAAAGTATTCAATTCTAAAATTCAATCAAATTGGGTTAATAAATGACATAGACAAATAAGACTAAATTAAATATTTAAATTTATAGATGTGATAATACAGATTAAAATAAAAAAGAGCACTTACGATTACGATAAGTGGTAGCCTTGACGAGGTTTTGAGAGGTACGAATTAAATTTAATCTGTTCATTTTGAAAATTATAACTAAAACCAAAATCTCATTATTAACTCGAAATTACATCAAAATAAAAAGTATACCTACAGGTCAATACAAGTATCAAATATCAATAAACAAAGTGAAGAGTATATACTAAAACGACGAATAATATAATTTCAACTTATTATTGTTGATTGAAGTTTTTAGTATTGATAGATGATGGTGATGGACTTTGATTATTGTAAGTAAATGATCAATGATACAATTTTTTTTTCAATCAGTTTGATGATTAAAATCAAATCTTATCTTTCTCTTAATCTTAATCAATCCCATAATTTAATCATTTTTCGTTGAATCATTTAGACTAAATTCATTACTTACATCACAGTCCAATTTAGAAAATATTAACTATAGAAGGTGTTTGTTTGATTTTAGTCATTGTGTATCTTACTTTCACATACAATACAGCAACGAAACAACTCTATGGTAGCATCAAATGAAGACTTAGATTTTTTTTCATTTGGGTATGGATTATGATGGTTTCTATACAACTGGGTGTAATTATTAAATTGTTGCATAGAATTATTAACTGCTTAGAAGTACGAGCAGAGACTGGTGCTAGAAACAACACTCCATTATATGGTACATTATAGTCCAAAATATTGACTAGATATTTATTCTCAATTTAAGTTTTATTTAATAAAATGTATCATTTTCAATAAACTAACTTATATTTAAAACTAATATTCTAGCTTAATTTTTGAGATATTAATAAGCCAACAGCTTGATAAATCAAATTTCAAATAAATTCACCACAATATTAATATTCAATTTATTTGAACTTAGTTACAGTCATTATGTTTATCTATTATTCTTTTATCTAATATCATTTATGTTGTATTTCCAATTTGTAAAATCTGAATAATCGAATCATAGTTTGAAAAAATTAATTTATCAAAATTTTAAGTAAAATAAAATTGTTTTAATATTCTATTCAAATTAAACCACTTTATATATTTACTACACATGAATAACTATTAATTCAAATTCAAGTGATTTTCCAATAAAATTTTTTATAGTACAAGCTCCAAAAGATATATTAATGATAAAATTATTCAATTCAATTTATAATTTAAATAGCTTGATTTTTATTTTATTAAAAATTTTAATTTATATGTTAGTTTACAATCTTATGGTAAATATATATTTTAAATTTTATGGCCTTTGTTATATTCATCGAAAAAAAATGCGATTTGTGTAGGCCAATGGGATCTCGGGATAGAATTGAAGAAGTGATCGTAAATGCTGTCAATTAATTGAGGACTATTCAAGTCGTGACATCGTAATACTATGAGCTCAAGTAATCGCAATAGTGTCGGATGAAGGATTATATCACTGATTGGCATATCTTTAAACATGTTAATCAAGTTGTTTGTGGATTCTGCAAAGGACTTGGTATGTGGTACGTGGCTAAAGTAATATACCAAAGGATAACTGTGGCCAGAATACTCTCGATATTGACCCAGTATGACATTTTCTACAAAATAATCCGCTAATTTGTATTCCTTAATCATAAAGCACCTGTCTATCAGTAACCGATTGCCCCAAGGACTAAGTTTAATATTCATTTTACGGATAATGGAGACAGTTTGCTCGATAGTTTCTAAATTTTTATGCGGATCCTTGCACTTCATCAGGATAATTTCCAAATGCTTGTTATCTAGAAAGACTTGGTCTTGCGTCATCATGTGGAGGACTGAAGTGAGTGGCTCCATTTTATAGGAGTGAAGTAGTGATTTGAGGATCACTTGATAGGACTCCAAATTGAGCTTGCCTTCTTGAGATCGGATTTGGACTATAAAATTCTGAATGCGTTTATAGAGATCGGGATTCATGTTACTGATTCTTATCAACTCGTGATAGTGATGAAGATTTAGTGGAAAACCCAGTTTTTGAAATTTTTCAAAGGATCCGAATACTTCTTTGTATTTATTATGTCGTCGCGATAAACTTGATAATATAGAACGGGTAGCTTGTGGAGGGAGGATAATTTTTTCATAGGTGATATGATCGATTAATCTCTGCAATAATGGTAGATCCCCTAATGATTGGTATAGAAATACCTGGAACTCCAAGTAATGCTTCCTCTCTCTGTCAAGCTTAGGAATTCGGAATTCTTTATCAATAAGCGGGTGCAAATCTTCAGGCTTTAGCCTTTTATTTTTAAGGTCATGATAGAGAAGCTTGATAAAGGGAGTGAGCGGGTTAGAATAGTTGATACAATATGACAGTAGCGGTATAAGGGCTTTTGGATTGGTTATATGTGGCCATGTGTAAATTAGATGCTTTAATATTGACGGGAAGTGTGTTGACCGAAATGTTATGATATCTTCTGGGAATTCAGGATGATTACTTAGGCAATCAATGAGAGTTTTAGATGAGTCGAAGTCGTTTTGATTTAAATACCCAAATATTAAATTACCCAGGAGCAGCAATCTTTGATCCAATCTTAGATATGGCAAAGATAAGTTCAAAAATTGAGCAATTCGATTTGATCTTATTTTTTCATGCCATATTTGGCCATTTAGAAATAACTCAGAAGAAGATATTTGAGTATAATTCAAAAAATAATTAATTACATCATCATTCTCGTCTATCGTGCATGTATAAATGATCGAACTTAGGAGCGCTTGTAGTGATGCCCTGTCCATTTTAGATAACCTTCTATTAAGAATCCCGAGGCATTGTTTACTGTTGGTACTTAATAGATACCTTACATAGTTAGTCATCAAAATTCCCGACTGAGCCTGAGTATATGTTTCAAAATCATGTATATAATTTAATAAAGGAATTTGAATTTGGGGACCAAGAGAGTTAATATCCAATCGACTCAGTATGAATAGTACCTGGAGTAACATCGTATACCTCATGTTAGAATCCGATATCCTTTTAACAGCTTTCATAAAAAATTCAATATTATGTTCAGATATGCTAAGTTTTTTCATTACACCAGATTCTCCTATAAATTTATACAGTGGGGATTTTTGAGATGAATTTAGGCTGAAATCCTGTTTGTGATTCTCCTTGTCAGTTGTAGGCTGGATTTCAGAATCTGTTTGTAGTCGGTCCACAATTTGAATAGCTCTAGTAGCAACAGCTCTTAACTGAATGTCAACTGCGCATATATTTCTCGCCCTCGTCCACCTTATTAAATAAGGGGAGGATTGAAACGATCTTAAAGAGTTCTTGATGATAGAATTAGAAGGATTAATTAAATAAATTCTACTAGATTAAATAGAAAAATTAATATATAAGTTATTGATATATAAAAGTCAATTACCTCATCAAATTTAATCGATATTATAAATAATAAATCCTTTAATATTCCCAAAAAATTAACCAGATTAAACTAATTATTCAATTTGGGAATTAGGACTCGAAATATAATTCAAAAATTAAATAAATTCAGTATATAAAATGGATAAAGATTAATATATAATAAATAAATTAGTTGAGATTTTTTAAGGAATATATTAACTAAATAGTATCATAAACTAGTATATTTTGAATAAAGTTAATTTTTTCTACAATTTTAAGATTATATTCTTAGTACAAATCGGGCTTTTTGGATTTTAAACTTTTTTAATATTATATACTCAAATTATGGGTTTAACTTACAATAATTTTATATGATTTCATATCATTTTAGATAAGATTTTAATTGAAAATGGAAATAAATTTTGAGTGAATTTTGCATTATGAGAAATTAATCCTAAAAATAGGGAATTTTGCAACAAGTTAGTTTGTAAATTTTAAAATTATCTGATATAGATTAATTTGATTTATCATATTATTTCAGGTAAGTAAAGATTAATTATTTTTTTTGAAATATTTCGTACAATCAGCATTTATCAAGGAATTACTTTCTAAATACAAAAATATTTAAAACTTTACATATTTTTTAATTTGAAAGATAACTCAATTTTGATTCATTTTAATGACTTTTTAATATTTAAATTATTTTTCCAATGATAATCAGATTCCGTGTAATAAATTCTTTTTATCAACAAGTTCAATTAAATCTTTATTATTAAAAGATTTTGAATTAAATAGATAATTTTATGAATTGATCCGATTATACTGATAATACATGGATATTAATTCTTTTTAAATTACAAAAGTTTACTTATTTCAATACACTAGAAAAATTTGCTATGAAGTAAATCTAAAATCATTATATATTTTACTGATTTATAATTAACAACCATTAACATCTAGTTGTAAGTATTTTTACTATGATTTTATGCAAATACAATGGAACATATTTGAAAATTTGAATTATATTCCAAGTTAGTCATTTATCCCAAACTTTGATAGAAATATTATTATAATACTCCATTTGAATTTCGTTTGAATAATATATTTAATAAACTACATAATATATTTCAGGATTTTCAATCATTTCTAAAAAATAATTAATTTAATACTATTCAATATATACATATGAATATATGGTTTCATGGGATCCAGTATTTAGTAGTAGATATAGTTGCATCTCCTCTGACGCAAATTATAAATTCAGAAAAAAAATATACTCAAGATATAAATGATAGAAAAATAATACATTATCATCATTGGAGAGTATCTATATTTTATAAGTATAAAATGATTTAATATAAAAATAAAGGTTTTTTTCTGAAATTTATTCAATATATCATTTCTATTAGTGAAGGTGCGACTGTGATAATTTCTATTTATGAAACATCACTAAACATTTTGCAAAATAGTTGGCAATTCTGTATCATTTTTAGTTGAATATATAAAATAATATTATAATATCATCACCATTAATTCAATTAAGTATTAAATATATATTTATTGAATGTAGCAAAGTAAGGGTATATTTTAAAAATATTTATCGGAATCTGTACTTTGACTATTACTGATATTGGATTTTTAACTTAAAATTTGAATACTTGAAGGTTTGGATTTAATACATGGTATATCCAATAGAATTTAGAAGGCTGATACACCGATTATATTATGAAATCAATATTAGTCATGATTTATCAAGATAGTGTATTTCATCTTTAAACCCTTTTTCTTCCAATATATTTAATGATGACTGGTGTATTAAATAGTAACCGTATTCCCCAATTAATCACTGATAAGAAAATTCCAGAGAAAAACTTTACAGCTTCTCTCTCTAGTAAACAACGATATTTACTTACAAAATTTAAAGACCGACTTCCAGAATTGATTGATTCAGACACCAGTATCCATGATGACAAAGCTTTTTGCGATGATACCTGCTTATTGAGATACTTGGAATCAGATCATTGGAATTTGGAAAATGCTGTACAAAGCCTGGAAAACACTTTGAAATGGCGTCGGAGTTATCAACCCCATAGGATTCCTCTAGAAAGTATAAAAGAGGAAGATGGTACTGGAAAGTTATATATTGATTGCTTTGACTTGGAAAACCATCCTATCTTGCACATCGTACCTAGTAAAGAGAACATATCAAACATTGAGAAACGTATAGAACATTACATTTTCTATGTTGAATCTATTATTCAATGCCTACCCAAAGGGGTGGAAAAAATCTGCGTAATAGTTGATTTAAAAAATATTAAAATCAAAAATTTTGTTACAGTATCGCAAGTTAGCATTTTAAACAATATCCTTTCTAATCATTATCCAGAGCGAGTATTCAAGATTTTCCTTGTGGACGCGCCCTGGATCTTCTGGGGTTTCTTCAAAACTATATCACCTTTTATTGATCCTTATACAGTTAAAAAAATCAACTTTGTAAATTCCAAAGATAAGGATAAAGACAAAGTCCCTTCTGGATACGCAAAATTAACTGACTATATAGATAGAAAATACCTTCACTGCGATTATGGTGGGGATAAATCATTTGAATTCGAAAGCGAATCTTATTACAAGGCTTTTGAGCAACTTATATATCAAAAACAAATACCACAAACTTGAACATTCAAATTTTCCTTCATTTTCTGCGAACTTGAATCTTGTCAATAGTAATATTATTTTTATTTTGATCATTCTTGTTAATATTTCTTGAGATAATAAACTGTTGTTTACTTAGTGTAATATTGATGAATTTGAAAAAAGTCAAAAAGAATTGAATTCAATTGAATAGATATTATGTATGTAATACTAATATAGAAAATTTAAACGATCTATTACAAAAGTATATTAATAAAATTAATAATAAATTGTATAAATATGATAGACAACAAAAGTTTGAATATTATGTATTTAATCATTTCTGAGTCACTTAGTTACTCTTTCATACTTATATTTTACTAGCCAATGAACCAGTTTCATTACTTTGAAACTATTATATATAAATACAAGATAATGACATCTGAATAGTGATTTAAAATATAAACTGATTTTGTTAATTTGAAAAATAAGCAAGCCAAAACAGATTACTAATAATCTATTATTTGATTCAAAATTATTTTATAAACCAAAGCTTTTAAAATATTTAATCATAAAATTCAATACTCCTAATACATTAATCGGTTCTCTGTGTCTTGTTGGAATATAAAGTGTCCAGTAGCATGTAAGTTTATGTAACTTTGTTTTAACTTGCAAAATACAGACATTGTTAACTGGAAGAAATTGACCTTTCTAATTGACAACTAATTATTCAAATTAATTTTAATCTAAATTGCTGCACCTTGAATAATTGAATAACTTCACTTATTATTTTGCTACTTTTTAGTATAAAATATTTCAAGTACTATAAAATGAAGTTACAATTTGTGGAAATTTACAAACCAAATAATTTACTTTATAACACATTTGTTTAAAGAATGTTAATTTTTTTTCATTATATATTGACAATATATTTTAAAAATCTTAGTTTATTTTATGAGTTTTCAGTATTTGATTGATATTATTTTTATATTCTAGTATTTCTAGTTTGTGATTTAATAGATATAGTTAATATAATAGGTTCTGATACTTAGTGATATGAATATATTTTAAATTAGATGATGAAGCAATAATACAGATATTGGAATGAAATAGAAAAAATGTTTCGATCATTAGTTCAATTTTATTCAGTTAACTGATCTTCAATAATAATAATAAGCGTTGTTAACTAATTATAAAATAATCGATATCTTTTATACACTCATATTACATATTTATTTTTAACTTATATATTTTGGAAAAAGTTCATAAAAGTATGTTTGAAATACTAATAATAATTAAGTAGAAGTATTGTTCTATTATTAAAATATATTGATAAATCAACATAGAACTAGATTAATATATTATAAACTTTTAAAAATCACTTTTATTTAATTATATTTAATATTTAAATTATTTTATTCCAGATTTATACATAATTTTTGAAAAATTTATTATATAAGAATAATTTTTATATATTTTTAGATTATTTAATATATTAATATTTATGAATATGAGTTATATATTGATGTTATATATATCATATATAAAACAAAAATTTTATAAAAGCTAACTCTGAATAATATTGAAAGCTATAAATTATAAAAATACTAGTAATATAAATCTAATAATAATAAAAAACAATTAATTACTATAATATATAGTCAATAACAAAGTTGAATAATTTTAAAATTTTAAATTCAATATAATCAAAATAAGAAGAGCAAAAATCATATCACTTTGATTCATTACTTCCTTCTTTTTTAATTACAAAATTCTATTTTGATAGTATTAGCTTAAATCTTTTTATGTAGGTTTTTATAATTCATCTTTAAAATTATATTTTCAAATTTAAAAACAAAGTTAAAATAATATTAAATTCTATAATCTATAAACAAAATCATAATCACAGGGTGTGATATCTACTAAGTATAATAGATATGGTAATAAAAATAAGTTATTTTAATAAATAATAATTTGAAAATTTTAACAATATATATTAATATTAATATATAAGATATATGGTTTTTGGATTAAATTTTTATATATCAATTAGTAACATTAGTTTTTAAAAATTTGAAATATATATCATTAATGGAAAAAATATTTTTATTAATAATTGGTGGAATACTATATTTTTAATATATATATTTAATAATAATTTTTATTTTTTGATATAATTTTTGTTTTTAAATTTATAATAATGGTTTTGATTTTTTGACCTAAGCACTGATTTATTTCTTGGTAATAAATCATATATTTAAATTTATTATTCATTATAATAGCAATTTTTTGATCACAGCAAGCTAATAATTATGATCATATAAACTTATATTGATTATATTTAATTTATTATATATTTAATATACAGATAAAGAATAAAATAGTAATATTCTTATATTTATATTTAATTTCAAGATTACTTTGATTAAAGCTATAATATGATTGATATTGAAATATAAAATTAATAGAAGTTTTTTTTACTAAGATATATAGATCAGATTTGTGATATAATATATTTTTATTAATTCTCTTTTTGCTAGTTATTAATTTATAAATATTTTAATAAGCTAGGTTATTAAATTGAATCTTCCAGATTTAAATTGATATTATAATCTAATATATTTTACTAATAAACTTTCAAGGTGTTATTAATTAGTTTGGTTGAATTACCTCTTCTTAGTTAAACAACCAACCTCACATTGATAATTTACACTTTGTTATTATTAATCAATAACACTTTATCTTAATAAGATGAATAAGTCTTTGTGAGACTTAATTACCATCATAATCAATATTAGTAATATTATAAATAGCCTTTTTACTTAAAAATATATCTAAAAGTGAAATATCTGATATGATTATCAAATAAATTATTTATTAAGTAACAAATTAAGATTGATTAAACAATGCAGAGTTAGCTTTTACTACCTCTATCCAAGTTAAAAAAAGAATTGAATGTTACTCTGTTTGGAAATTTATTTCTGTATGTATTACCTTAGATTATATTTTATATGATAACAATAACTAAGAGGCTATTTAGATTTACCATTGGATTAAATTTGTAGTTTATTTATAAAGAATAAATACTTACTTATATAGTGAGTATTGTTAGTAATATAGGTGAACAATATAATATATTACATGAGCCAAATAAAGAAGCATTACTTGTAGGGCTCAACAATTAACTAAACAATTTTTTAATACTACATTTTGAAAATATTTTGTCACTAGTTGTTATGTATAAATTTTTATCAATAGTTAATATAAAATGCTTTATATAATATGATATTTGAACATTTACTCTTTGTTTAATGCAAGTAGAATTTGAAATTCCATTATTTTCGGTCATAATAAATTTTTGATATTGCGCTAGAAAGTTATATTATATATTATGATGAATGATTAAACTATTCATTATTATTTAATATAATACTAAAATACAGTTGAAAAAGTTATGATTCATAAAATAGTATTTGATTATAGTGTGCGAATATACTTTTTGAACTACTGAATATTTGATTTAATTTTCAAATTTAAACATTATTATTTGTCAGATATATTTAATGGATAATTGATAGTTATTCTAATCAAATTTGTAAAAGGAAAATAAACATTAAAAAATTTGTTATGTTCAATATTACATTAATGAGAATTAAAGATATGCATAAATAAAGTGTAGTTATTTACCTTGGAATGTTTGATACCGTAATCTCAAAAACCAAAATAAAATAAATCTTTTAAAGAATTTAGCGTAATATATTACTGATGCTTTAATCAATTCCAATTATATATCAGTTTTATATTTAAGATTGTTAATATAATAATTGTCTATATAATTGTGGAATAAAATAATTGAATTGTCAATAAGTTGTTAAATACATCTTTATATTTAACAAATAGTAAATTTGTCATCATGATAATTGACTCTGGAGCCAGAATTTATAATTTTTACACTACTAAATAATCAATTAATAGGTACTTCATAATAGAATTTTATTCAGATATAAATCAAAATATGACTCGTTAGCAAAACTTATAGGATTGTTAAGATTTTTCATGATAGAACCGCATATTATATTAAGTTTATATTGTAAATTTCAAAAATTACATATTTTTATTCTTAATTGTTTAAAAATATTTAAGATGTTAAAAGTTTAGAAAGTAATTAGTAGATAATAATATTATATTATGTTTACTATGTTAATTTTTTAATTGAATATATTACGTTCATCATTCACATCATTGCTGAGTTATACATTAATCCATTAATATTCATATGTTTTTAAACAATAGATTTTTATATGAGAAAATTTGATATGACGTATAATTAATTTTGAATACAATCACCAATATGAATAACTAGGATATATGAAATTAACACAAAATAATATACCTTTATTTCATCCCATAAATACTATTTTATTGATTGACTATAATAATTAATTTTAAATGAATACATACTATTCAACACCCTATAAATAAAAGTAAATAAATATGGCACCACCTAAAAAAGAACAAGAAGATTCTAAAGATAATATTAGCAATCAAGAAAAATTAAGACAATTTTTAGAGTTGTTAAATTTGCAAGCTCAACAAGCCCAGCAACCTCAACAACCTGCTGAACATAAATTCTGGAAGACGCAACCAGTACCTCAACAAGGTAATTTTATTCTGTTATATGGTTTGAGTGGCTTTTGATTGTAGGCTTTTAGAATTAAATAAGGATGTCACACCTGGTGCTATTGAAGGTGACAAACCCGAAGATTTAATTAGAAAAGAGCCCTATCCACTTCCCAAAGAGTTCGAATGGTGTTTAATTAATATCGATGATGATGCCGAAGTAATATATATCATCAAGTACATAATGACTATGAACTAATTTTAATTAGCTTAAAGATCTTTACGAATTATTAAATTTGAACTATGGTGAAGATCAACATGAAATGTTTAGATTCGATTATTCCCCAGAATTTTTGCGCTGGGCATTGAATCCTCCTGGCTGGAAAGAACAATGGCACGTAGGTATTCGCGTTGTCGCTAGTAAAAAGTTGATTGCCTTCATTTCTGCTATCCCCATGAAAATTGCTGCTGTCGGCAAAAGTATGCCAATGGTTGAAATTAATTTTTTATGTGTTCATAAGAAGTTGAGAAATAAGCGATTCTCCCCTGTATTGATTAAGGAAATCACTCGTCGTGTCAACCTTACTGGTATTTTCCAAGCTGTGTACACTGCTGGTATTACTATTCCCACCCCCATTGCCACATGTCCTTACTATCACCGCTCTATAAACTTCCCCAAGTTGGTAGATGTCAAGTTCAGTTATGTTCCCAGAGACTCTACCATGGAACTTGAATTGGAAAAGTACAAACTTCCAGATACTCTCAGTTTACCACTCCGCCCCATGGAAGAGAAAGATATTGATCAAGTCCATGAACTCTTCAACCAATTCACTTCTCAGTTCAAGCTTAGTCCTATTTTCGAATCCAAAGAAACCACTCGTCACTGGCACATGCCCATCGACAATGTTAACTACAGTTACGTCGTCGAAGATGAAAATGGTCAAATACAAGACTTTGTATCATTCTATCAGTTGAACTCCTCCATCTTATTCCACGAAGAACACAAAACACTCAACATCGCTTACTTAAACTACTACTTCAGCCGTCGCTTCAATGGCATTAAAGGCCCATCCGTCCAAAGTGAAGAAGAAAAGGAGCAATATAAAGCTCACCTCATAAAACTTATCACCAATGTGCTTATCTTAGCCAAACAGGTAACTGAATTAATTCAAAAATCATCCCTTATACTAACTCATCCTTTTAGAAAAACTTTGACGTATTCAACTGCGTTGAAAACTTACACTCCACCAACTTTTTGAAGGAACTCAACTTCCACAAGGGTGACGGTGTCCTTAACTACTATTTATTCAATTATAAAACACCCAGTTTGGCCCCTGAGGAAATTGGTTTAATAATGTTATAATAATAAATATTAAAATTTTATTTAATTTAAAATTTTAATTAAAATGAAATTAATTATAAATTTTTATAAAAATTAAAAATACAAATTTTAGTAATAATTTATTCATATATTATCAGGATCTTAAAATAATTAAATATTGGTGAATATTTTAGATATTTTTTTTGTGGTGATTAGACACCATAATGATTATAGTAGTATTGAGTATAGATATTGTAGGGGATTGCTGCATTGTGATTCGCGTCAGGGTCGTCGTCAATAGGAGGATCCAAGGGATTTGGTGTTACTGTTACTGTCATCGTCGTTGTCACGGTTGAAACAATATTGGATGTAATTGTCTTCGTTTCTGTCACTGTCGCTGTCGCTGTCGCAGTTGTCACCATTGTTGTGGTAGACACTGAACATGTGGGCTTGACGGTTTGTGTCACTGTAACGGTTTGTGTAGTTGGAGGCTTGGGAGAAGGCTTAGGTGGAGGAGGTGAAGGCTTGGTCGTAGGCTTCGGTGTAGGCTTAGGTGAAGGCTTGGTCGTGGGTTTTGATATAGGCTTAGGTGGAGGCTTGGACGTGGCTTTTACTAGGGGTTTCGGTTCTGCAGGAGCTTTATCGTCACTTGGCTGAGTCTCCTCGTCATACCCTTGAATTGACTCGACGTTCGCCTCAGTAGCTTGAATCAGCTCAAGTAATTCATTCAATATTGAAAGCAGAGTCTCATCATTCAATAGTGAAAAAGTTTCGAAATAAGCATCCTCAATGTGGTCAATATTAGTCAAATCCTGATCAGATGATGTATCTGACGACAAAGGGGAATGGCTGAAAGATTTGGACAAATCATTATCATTGTTTAGGACATCTAGAGGTAGGCTTCTGCTAACGCTTTTTGTTGAGGCTTGTGTGGCATTTTTACTCTTTTCGAAAAACAGTTTGAAGAATTCCTTTAGTCTCTCTATTTGATACTCTGATATTCCTAATTCATTCAGTTTTGATATTCCTGTTATCGATTCTTCTATATTTGATGAGGACTCAGAGTTTTCGGTTTCTTTATGAGTGTCTTCAGTGACTTCATATGTGCTAACTGACGCTGCTTGTAGTGGCTTTCCCGCAGAACTTGTCTTTGTTAGAGAATCTATAGCAGTAGATGTTGGTTTGTTAGATTCAATTGAAGGTTGGCTGCTTTCTTCATCAGAATTTTCATGATATGCTGATATTTCCTCAAATGAATCAGATATCTCATTTGGAACAGTCCCTGGGACAGGTTTGACTGTTGAGGTGATTGGATCATTCATATGTTTAATGATCCACTCAATAAAGGGCTCTACTTTTGAATACACTGTAGGTGTATTAGGCTTGGCACATGGATCTCCAAAACTTGTGAGACCTACAATCATGGGAATCTTACCTCGCATTACAAACAGTGGGCCACCAGAATCGCCTTTACAAGTGTCTCTCTCGCCCTCCGGCCAACCTGCACATATTTGGATGTTGGAACGAAAGCGCACATTCCTACGACTGTTCCATACATGCTCGCATTTCTTCGGATCTACGAGAGGCACCTGTACTTCTTGAAGAATATGAGACGCTTTGGAATTCTCACCTGTTCGACCCCAGCCCAATGCCGTGGCAATCTCTCCAGTTTCTGGACCTTTGATATCGGTATTGTTCGGAAATAGCATGATACTATCTTGTGTATGGTTATATGAAGAAGAAAGCTTCCATAGAGCAATATCTGCATCGGGATGATAAATTCTTTCTAAAACCTTCATTTCAATACCATTTTCTTCCTTATTCGATTTCCAAAGGTCGTGGCGATGTAGAAGAACTTTAAAGTCTTCATTATCACCCTTAACTGAGCAGTGTCTTGCTGTAATGAGTGCATTTGTAGCAATCATTACTCCACCACAATATGGGTGATTATAAAGTTGGATGGAAGCCATCCAAGGGTATTTGAATGGAGGATCTACAGGCTGACCATTGACTATTTTGTCGCTTAATGTTGGCTCTGAATGAGTTAAATCACTGAGATCATCGCTTAAAACAAAATTATTTAATAAAGCACCCAAAAGTATACTAAGCTCTAGTTTTTTCATCATGATGACAGATATATGTATATATCCAAGCGATTATCTATACAACCAATGGACTCAAACAACTAGATCAATAGAAAAGATATAATCAACAATGGGTGAATATGATTAATAGTTGATAAAATCCAGATTCTTTTGAAAATATGTAAAAATTGCCAAACCAAAGATGAATCACCCTTCTGTCAAAGGTATTCCAAAGTATTTAAATGAATTTTAGCTAATACTCTGAAATTGAACTTCACTATCATCAAACTAGGAAGAATCTAGTCCGAATAGTGAGGGATATATTTGATGCAAAGCTTCCGATTCATGTAATTATGAACCGTTACTGAGTTTGTATTCAATTGGATCAATTGGATTTCAGTTTAATTTTATCGTGACTTCTTTTAGATATAGATCGCCACATTGAAACTAGAGCTAAGATGTTGGCATTATATGATATTCCCCATTTTAGCAAGTTATTACTACATTTTTGAATATTTCATTTATCAAGTTTTTAATAGTTTAGATTCAAACGGTATCAGCATTCTTAAGTTGAAATATCAATATTCAGTATTTTTATAATCAAGCAAATTCAATCTTATACTCAAAAATAAATCAAATAAAATATTTTAAACAATGATTTAAAATCAATCAGTTTCATAATAATTAAAATATATTATATTTTTGTATTATATTTCAAATTATCGAAATATTAGAATATTAAATTAAGTAATTAATTTCCAATTTGGCAAACTTGGCCTAATGCATCAAATATTTGAAAAGGTAAGAAACCAGACAATCAGTCGCACTTTACAAATAAGCCATTTTTATTCGACTAATATTGTGATTATTATTTTCAAATTAATAAAAATAATTAGTTAAATTTTGATATAATTCAGATTTGAAAAAATTAATTATCAAATTGAAATTATAACAATTTTTAATAGTTTAAAACTAATAAAATAGTGTAAGGATTTTTATATTATACTCAAAAATCATTTCATTATTGATCAGAATATATACAATTTGTATGATCATATCTTGAAAACCATCATTCAACTAAATGTTAAATGAGTTTTCAGTGAAATACTGTGATCAAATATAAATATCCTTTTTGATAGTATTAAAGACACTAAAGTTGAACACATATATTTAATTATTCATTATTATATCATTCTTACAGATTTATAAATAATATACTATAAAAAATACCATTTGATAATCTATCTGACTTGTTTAGGATTATGTTATTATATAATCTAGAATATTATGAATTGAAGTAAATATAAGCTACTTAAATGATGTCTCTACAATAAATTTAAAAATAACTTATAAATACAGATTTTTAGAATACAATTATATATAATTTATAACATTATTCATTGTAATCAACATAAATTAATAAATATTTCATTCTAAAACTTTGCCTATTTAAAAATACCAAGTTAAATCAGAATTTTTTTTTCATTTTTTATATAAATAACATGAATCATTTATTTTTTTCATAGTTAGTAATAATAGGAGATAATCTTGTCAATCACTCAAGAAACTGCGATTACCACACTGAATCGAGAAGCCACATTGGAGAGCACCCATTTCCTGAACTCTAATATAAGATTATCACGAACGACCTAATAAACACATCTCTTTTATCTTCATCTCAAAAGTATCCAGTCTCTAAGTTTTTCTCCTAACCCTCACAAAAATATTGTGTTGTAACAAGCATGGGATATTTATTTTATTTGCAGTAAACCATTTTCACCTCATTTCGTGAACCCCATTAATTTCCCCTAACTCTGTGGTAATCTATCGTTTAACACTGGCAATTCCCCGTTTAAGCTTTAAAAGTCTATCTCCTCCCACAATTATGGTCATCAGTAACAATAATAATTAAAAATATTAATGTATTATTATAGAGTAGTAACCTTAATTTTAAAATTGAAAATATTATTAAACATATACTTTAAAAATTTAATTTGTGTTTTCAAATTTTATTAATATTTTATTATTATTATTATTATTCTATTTAATTTATATATATTTTATTATAAAATTTACTACATATATTAATGAATAAAATATATTGAAGTTTATAAAACAATATTATTATTATTATTTTATTTAATAATTATTTTTATATTTATTGTTATGATATTATTCGATTAAGATTTGATCTCTATTAGATGAAATCATAATTTTAATTTACATTCAAAATTACCGAAATTTTAGTTTTAAATTAGAAAATTTTACAAATATCTCCGAATTTATCAATTATTATCATTCAAATAATTTTAAAAATGTTAATTTGATAGATAATTTATTATAAGATTATAAATAATATTCTCATTATTGACTATTATTGATGTTAAATTTTTTTTTAATTCAAAATTTAAAATAATTCAAATTTGAATCAAGTAATAATTTTTGATTACTTTGTGTATATTTGGGTGAATAACTTATTTTAAATTTAAAAAAAATTAAATAAAATTTTTAGTAAAATAATTATAATTTTATTGATATAATTAAATATATAATGTATCTTTTATGTATATAGCCTATAAACTATATTGGAATAATAATATAAATTAGAAAAAGAATTCTTATTCTTTGTTGTATGAACATAATTTTAAAAATTTGCATAATCACATGAATATTATTTCTAAAACTATATTTGTTATTATAACTCAAGTAGTTATTTTTTTCAAATATAATTCAAAACAAGATATTCATAATATGATCCAGTATTACTGATATCAAGTTTTATATAGTATTCAAGAAAACATGTGATAATTTTCACAATTATTATAATAAATTAACAATAAATTTTAATTTCGAAGTTTTGAAAGTTTTGTTTTTAAATAAAATAGCTTGTATGTGAATTCACCAACAAGACATCTTATTAATATAAAATAATGATTTAAATCTATATATTAGTTAGATTTATCCAATAAATTAACGAATTAAAATGAATAGTTATATACATTAAACATCAATACTAAATTACTATATTAAAGAACGTATCTGATTTTATATTAAATTCCTATTATAATGGATATATTAAACTATTATATCATAACCCGATATTTCTCTGCAAGGATCCCGATACTTTAATATTCAAGTGATATCAGATAGCAAGGTCATATCTGAATTTTGATACTTAGTGTTCTATATCAAATTGGTTATTTGAGAGATATTAATATTGAAAAATATATATTTATTTGGATTATAGTTTTTGTTCTGATGTATTATATTACTTCAGATAATACCTTTAATTTTAAATTTACTTTATATATAAGTTAATTACGGTACAAATAATCTGAATTGATGCGGTTAATGATAATCTTAAATTAGATATTTAATATATATTTAACCTATATATAGAGAATCAACATTACATAATGTCAAGTTTTTTATTATACAAATTTTATCCTATATATATATATATTTTTAAAATTTTAATATATTTTTGAGTTAATAAATTAACTTAGAAATAATTTTAATTTTTTAAAACTTAGTCAAAATTATAAAAATTAAACTAATTAAGAATATTCTTATATATTAATTTTTTTACTATTAAAAATAAAATATTAAAATTTTAATATATATATATTTATTAAATAAATCATACCATTTAACCTAATTTAATTTAATTTTTAATTGGCTAAATAAATTAAAAATACTTAAGACTATAAATTAAAATAATATAAAATTAATTTACTAAATTTAGAATCAAATTTAAAATCCAACAAATAATTGATTATATCATTTATATTGCTATTATTATTATTATTATTATTGTAGAAGTATATATATATATATATACTTTTAAAAAATTAAAAATGAAATGATTATAATTCAAATGATAAAGTAAATAATGGATAGTTGAGGAATGTTAGATAATTGGTTTAAGATATGGTTAAACAGTCCACTTGTGATTTTTTGCAAGTGAATTTAAAAAAAAAAATTTTAATTTTCTTTTTTATCAGGTTTCTAGAAATTCACCTTTTAAATTATTTTAAAGTCTCCTTTATTTTAATATTAAAATTATTGCTATCCCCCTGTATATTCATTAATTGAAATTATAATATAAAATAAATTAATAAATAATATAATATTATATTATATTATATTTGTTAAAGTAATTAAGGTATATTATCTGATTTATGATATCGTATTCATAATAATAATTTATTCGAAAATGATTGGATTAAATATCTTGAATTTATGAGAAAATCAATGAGAATTAATAATTAAGGGGGAAAATGGGTTAAGTGAATTTATGAGTGATGAATATTTTTTATGAAACAATAGTAATTACCCTCATATTTATCAAATGAAGAATCAAGCCACTTTTTGAATGAGATTTTAGTTTAAATAGATATATCCAAGTCGATTCATTCTTTTACATTGAATCAAAAGTAATAACTAACTATAATTATTCATTGTCTGCATCTTAACTGTATTCTACCCAATTTAAAAATAAAGTAAATACTATCATCATCCTGTAATTAATCATATAGATAATGAGTTCAACTCCTGCTTATCCCATCTTCAACCTATTTGATCGCTTTTATCAAGCTATCTTCGGTGTCTCCGCTAACGAATTCGTCTACAGGCAAGGGGAAACGTTTCTATCCAACCCTGAACAAGTTTTCGCCCTATGTGTAGGCTATTTGGTGGTGATCTTTGGAGGCCAGAAACTGATGAAGAATTACAAACCTATTCAGTTCAAATTCTTATTCCAACTTCATAACGTATTCCTGACCTTTGTATCAGGCTTGATCCTTGCTTTATTCCTTGAAGAGTTGTACTATATCAATCGTAATATTGGTCCCTTGAATACTTTATGCTCAGCTCAGGCCTATACACCCAAAATGGATCTCTACTACTATCTCAATTATTTGACCAAGTACTATGAATTTATTGATACCTTTTTCTTAGTTATGAAAAAGAAAGATTTACGTAAGTTTAACTCATTAAGGCACAGAATTTTCTAAAGATTTAATCATATTATTATTATTATTATTTAGAATTTTTACACTGGTATCATCATAGTATGACAGCTGCATTATGTTATATTAATATTACTGCCAGAACTTCAGCTGTAAGCATTTCAATTAATCTATATTTCACTTAATACTGATTAATTAATTCATTCAATTTAGACTTGGGTTGTTGTTACCCTAAATTTGTTAGTTCACGTATTCATGTATTATTATTATTTCCTCACTACCTTAAACGTTCGTGTATGGTGGAAGAAGTACATTACAGTTATGCAAATTACTCAATTTGTACTCGATTTAATCGTTGTATTCTCTGGAACTTACAGCTTTTTCGCTTTTAACTTCTACCCCCATCTTCCCAATTTTGGAGATTGTTCAACTACAGTTTTTGCATCCTTATTCAGCTGTGGTTTATTAACTTCATACTTGGTATTATTCATCCAATTCTTCATCAAATCATATACCAAAAAATCAGTTCCTAAAGCAAAGAGATCTTAAATTTTCAATTATACTAATATAATAATATTAAAAAAAATTAATATTAATTTCAAAATAAAATTAATTAAAAATAATTTTTAAATTACTATTAATACTTATTATTATTATTATTAAATTTTTATTATTGAATTTAATGTGATAAATAAAATATTATTATAATCTTATAATATTTATAAATAATTATAATAGAGAATATTTTATACATAGTATAAAAAAGATTTTAATATTTGTATATTAATTTGTGATTATCTTATTTTCTGGTTAAAAAAATAGATTTTTATCATGATTAAAACCACATTTTAGTTGATTTGTAAATTAAAATAAATTTTAATTCAATTTGCTAAATATGGAAAGTAAAATTGTTAAATAAAAAAATTTTTTTTAATATGAATAAAATAGTTATATTATGAGAAAATTTTATTCACTTTTTATCCACTATGAATCAGAAAGATTAAAGGTATTTTATACAAATTGAGTTAAAAAATTGATTTCTTAAGCTTGATATTTTGTTCTTGGTTGACTTGTAATTTGCACTTGTCCTGATATCCAATCAGGTGATCGATTGTTTAAATATTAAGTGAACTTAAAATTTAAATGGTTTGTGAGTCGGAATAAATCATTGGGAACATACCTGATCAATATTTCCTATTCTCTATAATATATCAAGCTAAAAAATGATAATTATTAAGAGAGCAATTTCAAGTTTAAATTATGTTTTTTCATAATGACTACTATTCATTCAAAAAAACATACGCTCTTATTTATTGGATAAACTAATTTTAATTATAATTAATATATTCAATATAATCTATTCAATTTTAAATCATATTCAATGATATCAATCAAAATAATGTATTAATCAACTTTAGCTTGTAAATTAATAATTTTTTATATTTCAAGCCACCAATAAACTATTTTAATTTGTTGTAATCAATACTTATTATAAGTATAGTTAATCAAGATTATTATCAACAAACTCATAATAAATTATTACAAAACTATTAATCAATGTTTAAAGTTGAAAAAAGGTACAAATATATTATATAAAATAATTTTTAAAAAAATTAATGAATAAATTTGTGTAATAATTTAAAATATTGGCAAAACTTAATATAGTCAAATTATTTTCTATTATAAACATTATATATTATTTAAAATTTCATATAAAATAATTTTATTCAAATTTAAAATTTACAAGATATAATAATATTATATATCACTATCTATTCACTAATAATAAATATATTGAAATTGATTAAATTACTATTAATTAATTAAAACAAATTAAAATTATTTAGTTTACAAAATGATTAGTATTATTAATATTTTTAAATAAAAATGATAAAATTTGATTTAAATTATCAAATAAAATAATTCACCAAAGTTAACTAAGATGACTTTTTAGCTTTGGAAGCAGTTTTTCTGTGGTAAGATTGGATGGCGAATTGGGCGAAAAGATAGGTTAAAGGTACCAAGTAAATACAGTTAGCGACTTGAGCCAAATGTTGACCAGTAGTTCGTTCACAGGATTGAGTGACAGCGTAGGAGAGAGCAATGGAACCTCCGACTAAGAATTGAGTGATTTGAAGGTAGGTTAAGTATTTCTTACCAGGGGGACGAATGCTGATAGTAGTCAAGAAGTAGTATAAATACATGAGAGAGTGAATGAAGGAGTTGAAAGTGACGAAGATCCAAATGGGGAAGGCATGAGTATGGAAACCGCACCACATGGTGAAGATAGCACCGGCATGGTGGTAAGTTTGAAGGAGTGAGGTAGTGTTGCCCTTGAGCAAAATGATCAGAGTGTCAATAATTTCATAGTACTTACTTAAGTAGAAGAGCCATGTCCAGTAGTAAAGGGTGGAGTTCCAGACTTGTTGACCAGCATCACAATAAGCTTCCAAAAAAGGCCTGGTAGTAAAGTTTTGGTAAATCACGGGTGCAACTTTGATAAAGGTGATGAAGGAGTAAGCGAATAGCCCTAAATTGTGAATAGAAACAAAGAATTTGAAAAGAGCGGTAGGTTTAGCTTTGGAAGCATACTGGCGATTGTATTGATTCCAAATAGAGGTGGCAATAAGATAAACAAGACCAGTGACAATAGGTGTTTTCCAGTGGTCAAAAGTAGGGAACCAGCTGCTAAATAATAGATCTTGAGGACTGGCAACAGTTGTCATGATATGAACCAAGATATTCAATAAGTTAAATAAATAAAATTACAGAATTAAAGATATAGATTAAACAGAAAGTATTTTTTACAAAGCTATTCTGTTATGAGGTGATTATTAGTAGAGTTGACTTCTTTAAATATCAATACTTTGATATATCTATCAGTCACTAAAATCCGAATTTATAAGTGATTTGTACCCTTGAATTCAAATAATAATCAAAACTCCCACCCGAACTTCGGAAAATCTATCCCATCAACAGTTTGTAAAGTTGTTCATATTGATTTATCATTGCAAATTCAATTTGTGTAGTTCGGATAATCGTACCTAGGAAACAAAGAATGAGCTATTTGAGATTTTATTTTATTCCATCTTGCTTAATTTTTAGACAAAAATATATTTAAACTAATAGGACTTTTAGTTATTACTAGGATTATATCCAATATCCAATAAAATATTCTCATATTTATAAAAATTTCTTTTTGGGATAATTGTACCAATATAAAATTCTTAATATCATTTAATGAATTTTAAAATTAATATTTAATTTAAGTTTTATTTAATCACATATATATATATATATATATAAGAATATATTTAAAATATCATAATATAGTATAAATTGATTGATCTTTAATGAGTTTAAGTTTGTTCATTTATTGTGTCAAGTTATTAACTCTACAATTGAATTGCTATTAGGATTTGATAGATCACTGAGACAAACTAAGCCTTTTTAGTAACCCAACACAATGAATATTATGAGTAATCAAAATCATCACTCCATCCTATAAACTTGATTAATATATACCTAGCATGTAAAATGAACCTTAACCAGTTGGCAAATTGATAATATATCATAATTAAAACTTATATTGTTTTTTTGATATTTAAAATCTCTCTTGAAATTTGATTACTTTGAAGGATTCAACTATATATATCACAATAATTGTATAGATATAAATTAATTAAAATAAAATATATTTAATCCTTTTTATCAAATGTTAATATATTGTGGAAAATATGAAATATTATACTTTTTTTAATATGGTAATATTTATTTAATTGATAGCTGATAAGTAGGGTCACTCCACTAAAAATTGATTTTTAAATAGATTTTTTATAATTTGTTGATAATCTTATTAGATAGAAAAAATCATTCAGTATATTTAGATTGGGCATATATATATAATTCAATTTAATCATTGTAATAAGTTAAATAAACGTATGATGAAAATATTCACTTGCTTTTTTTATTAATCAAATTAATCGGATTAATTAGTTTTGTAATCTATATGTGTAAAAATTTAATAAAACTGAAAATTATTAAAAATTATTCAAAAATTCAAATTAAAATCATTTTAATCCTCAAAATGAGAATATTCTATCAATAAATATGATCAAATATTAGTACTTTGATTATCGTGGTACTGATACTGTTGTTATTGATGTTTATAATATTCAATTAATATACTTATTATACTAGATATAGTTTGAATAATGTTATACATTAATTTTTTATCTATCTCACAATAAGAAATATAAATTATAATCTATATTGATTAATAGTAAGTCATATTAAGAAGAAAACTTGTTCATAAATTATAATTGTATTAATTATATAATATTCTAATATTATTATTTTATGATTTAAGGCCATTTATTTTAAAGCTCTGGGTTATTTGGTGAACAAACGTAATTATTACCAAATTGCAGTTTAATTGATATAGAATCATAAACTTTAAAAAAACTAATATTAAATATAATATTAAAGATAAAAATATTATATATTTTTTAAATTCCAAGAGGGTAGCATTGTATCAGAAACAAATTATTAAAATTTCAAATACAAATTTAGAAAACTAAATTGAATAGATATTACATATACATTCATGTTCTTATTCAGTTTATATAACAAATATTTGATAATTCATAGTTATTTCGACTAAAAGTTTATTCATTTATATCACTTGATACAATATATATGCTTCCATTCTTAATTATGGGAATATATATTTTGGGAAATATAAAAATATTGATTAAAAATACCATTAGATATATAAGCTTAATTCAAAGGATTCATAAAATATCAAAGTTATTACCTGAGAACTAAAAAAAATGGGAAATTTTTTAATTTCTGATTTTTCAAATATATTATTAGTTTCAGAAAAAATAATATATAGATAATATATAAAAAATATATAGTTT